>CABHPQ010152231.1:3711-39898 GCA_902168405.1 Peromyscus aztecus | reverse complement strand
TAGTCCAGTACTATGGGGGCTCCTCAGGTATTGGTCCACAGTTCATGTCTCTCCACTAATTTGGCTAGTTGTCTTTGTACTTTTTCCAATCATGGTCTTGCTATCTCTTACTCATATAATCCCCCTCTAGTTCATTGATAGGACTCCTGGAGCTATGCCTGAGACCAAGCTGTGGATCTCTGCATCTGCTTCTATCAGTCACTGGATGAGAGTTTTATGATAACAGTTAGGGTATTCAGTCATCTGATCACCAGAGTATGTCAGCTCAGGCACTCTCTCGACCATTGTCAATAGTCTGTGGTGGAGTCATCTTTGTGGATTCCTGGGGACCTCCCTAGCACTCTGCTTCTCCCTATTCCCATAGTGCCTTCATTTATCATGGTATCTCTTTCCTTGTTTTTCCACTCTGTTCCTGATCCAGCTCAAACCAACTGCTTCCCTAAACTCTCATTCCCTGTCCCTTGCTCTCCATTACCCATCCCTCACCCCCAGTTTGCTCCTATAGATCTCATCCATTTCTCCATTGCTGGGCAATGCCTGTGTCTTTCCTAGGGTCCTCTTACTAGCTAGCCTCCCTGGAGCTGTGGGCTGCAGTTTGGTTATCCTTACATCTAGTTAGCATTACATCTAATATCCATTTATGAGTATCCTTACCTTTTGGTTAGCATTACATCTAGTATCCATTTATGAGTGAGTATATACCATGTTTGGCTTTCTGATATTTATTGAATCTATGGGATTTTATTCAGTGTGTTTGGATTTTATTCACTCTCCTCCCCAGGATCGCATCCCCTTCGAACTTATCCAACTTTGTGTTCTCATTTTATTTTTCAATCCAATAAGGCTAATTTGTTTTGCTCATGCATGCTTGGAAGTATGCCAACCACTGGAGCAAAGTTGACCTACAAATGACCATACCCACAAAAGAATATTTCTCCCTCTCCCAATAGCTATCAATTACCAATAGCCCCTCATCTAGGGTGGGATTTTATGTCGACCTCCCTGCTCCATGCTGTAATTTTGTCTGATTTGTGTTTGTTCAGGTATTGTGCATGCTGTCACAACATTGCTGTCACATGTGCATTTTCCCTGTGGTGTGTGAGAACTTTTCTTTGCTGTCATCTTCAATCTTTTTCAATCTTTTTTTTTTTTTTTTTGGTTTTTCGAGACAGGGTTTCTCTGTGTAGCTTTGCGCCTTTCCTGGAACTCACTTGGTAGCCCAGGCTGGCCTCGAACTCACAGAGATCCCCCTCCCGAGTGCTGGGATTAAAGGCATGCGCCACCACCGCCCGGCTCATCTTCAATCTTTTAAGCTAGAGTATGACCATCCTGGCAAGATGTTAGTACAATAGTAATAAGAATGTCATGGGTATAACCAACCATTTTCTCCTTGTACTTTAGTTTTGCTCTACAAGATGGAACCCACACTTGCTACTCTTACTGAGGCCAAGAACTAGTGTCTTCATAAGTCATAGTCTCTAGAGAGGAGCACACTCCTAATACTGCCCTAAATGAATTTAATAATGAATCACTGCCAAATGATTTATTGTTACAGTCATAGATTAGTGAAGCTCTCAAGTCTTATCAAAGAAACTTCCTTTTACAGTATATGGTTATTAACATAGAAACCCATAACTGGTAAAAAAAAATATATAGATAATAAAAGACTTTTGAGTGTTTTGTCTTAAGCAGGAGATTTGTACCACATCCCCTCTTCCCAAAATTCAGAAATCATAGAAAAAAAGTTTTGATAATTAATATTTTAATGGAAGGGCTTTGTACAACAGAGGGAAGTACTTTACTCTCAAGTTAAACACTAAGACCCAGATAATTATTAATTCTGTTTGTTAGACAAGGACTTAAAAATAACAATTAAGAATACGCTAAATAAAAGAATTAGAAATATCCTCAAAATAGATCATATGGAGAATTGCAAGAGAAAGTTGAATAAATAGGAAATAATGAATGTTAGAACATGAAAACAAAACTTATACTATTTGCTGGAAAAATACATAACAGGCTTGTTACTTCAGTAGACAGGATAGATGAACTCAAAAGCTAGTTGAAAGAATATATAGAAAGTGAAATATAAGTCACAGCACACTGAAAGAAAGGGTAGAATATGTTATGTAAACAGACTTAGCATATGTGAAATTGCATCCCAGAATAGTGTGAGGGTTATCAAACAGATTCACATATCTAATATAAACACATAAGGCCTAAGCAGCTCCCAATCTGTAAAAAAATACACATCATGCAACAGCTATGAGAAAGGTGAAGAAACCCAAACCGAATGAATACAAAAATATCAGTAAATGAAGTTCCACATACTTTTGAATATTACCAAACTGCTGAAAAAATAAGGAAAAAGAGACAGGTAGAATACAAATCAAAACAGTAGAAACAGATAATAAAACACTTTTAAAAGTGTACTTGAACAGCAAGACTTGTAGTCAGCATTCCATAAGAAATCTGAACTAGCTTCATTAAAAATTCTAGAGCCACAAGTACTTGATTTAGACTATGTAAAATAATTTCAGAAAAATGACAAATGAGGAAATGTTATAATTATTCCAGCTAAAGAAAAGAAATCACAGGAGGAAATATGCACTTGTAGAAGAGAAAACACAAACACAGAAGATGGATTAATATGTTAGGGAATACAAAGCAGTGTTGACTCAAAGAAAAATAACAATTACCTTCCAATGTATAACATAAACAGAAGTGATATTTGTGACCATTGTAAAATGGGGACATAAGGTCACATTAAAATATATCCATTCAGAGTTGAAGTGACATTAGTTGTAGTACACATGAGTTATCCTATGTAACATTAACTATTAAAACAAAGATATGCTATAGTGTAATATTAATCATCAAAAAATACATGGGAGGATGTATAGTTAGATGTTAACAAAGGACAAAATATTGCATCAAATTCTATTAAGTTAAAACATAAAAAAGGAAGACAAATATATGAGCAACAGATGGTCAAAAAATAACTAATAGTAATATGAAAAAGTTCAACAATGTCAGTAACTCCTTTAAGTAAGTGGTGAATAATATTAAAAATGAAGAATGTCATATGAGGTCTTTATAGGCTACATAAAGGAGAATATTAAACAGAAGGATGGGAGGACGAGATAAAAGACAACATCTATTGCCAGGTGGTGGTGGTGCATGCCTTTAATCCCAGCACTGGGACACAGAGCCAGGCAGATCTCTATGATTTTGAGGCCAGCCTAGTCTACAGAGCAAGATCCAGGACAGGCACCAAAGCTACACAGAGAAACCCTGTCTTAAAAATCAAAACAAACAAACAAACAAAAGATAGCATCTACGATTCTATGACCCAAAATAAATACTAAATGAAGGATATTTGCATGACTATAATATTAGACAACTAAAATCTTAAAATCTATTTCTACAGTAAAAAGTAGAAAATAATACTTCAAAATTATGGTAGGAACTGATGATAACATGAAGTGATCACTAATCACTCAGTTCATCTAACCTACCAAGCATCTCATAACATCCTAGCTTATCTTGCTTAGTCTCAGAATATTCCCAAATTCTTCTACTGGGAAAATGTCTCCAATATAATGTTACTTCAAAACAAGTGAACACTCCATGTAAATATTGCCACAAATATCCCATACTCATCGACTCTAATAACCAATTATCTTCATAGAAATGCATAAGTGGAGTATGTTGGAATACAGTTTCTGAATGAAGCTGTGTTAGGAGATTTCTGAGACTTTGTGAGAAAACTCCAAGTAAACAAGACAAGATTTTTTTAACCTCCATTCCTCCATAATATAGGCTGTTCTTGAAATGTGCTTTCATGCCCCTCGCAAGCATAATAATAGGAGTGGATTTTATTTTAGAATACCCACCATCTTATTCATTATTATTCAGAAGGGTGTTTTCAAGTAGAGTTGTTCTCCTTACTATATAAAACCTAAATTCTGTGACCTTGCCCTTCTGACTGAACTCAAGTGAATTTTGCTCATATAATCTTGCTTAACCCTTGGAATATAAATTGTCTGATATCCCAAATATTGTTGGCCATTGCATGAGAGTTTAGTCTGCTTCATTTTTAGAGATACTGTCCCTGGTTCTTGTTAATCCCAATGACTGTAATAAGAGCACTGTGGGAGGCATGCTCCCAGCTTTTGAAGGGTTCTTATGAGAGAGGGATAAGAAAATATGAGATAGATAGAGAGACTTAGTTGACAAGAAGAAATACAAAAACACAGAATAGCTTCTAGAGGGTCTAGATCACTACCCAATGGCCTCAAACATTTATTCAAAAGGCATTTTGTAACATGCCAAGGGGAGAGGCAAAAGAGCTCCCCCTTGCAAGATCAAAGCATATGGTACACCCAGGTGTTCACCCTTCCAAACACCCGGTAACCATGCCCGTGGTTAAATCATCCCCTTATGCAGCCCTGCTGGGTAAAGCAAGCTCAGATTTTCTGACACTGAGTAATTTAGGCCTCCACAAATTCCCCCTTCTTAACAATATAAAGTGAGGGTACAAAGCTTAACTCTATTCATCTCTGAATCAGCTTTTCCACTAAGAGCTTACAAGTAGCTAGAATTACCATAGCAATACTCCTACTCCCTTTGGCTGCCACATCTCCCAGTAAAGGAGTAGAGGATAATAAAGATAGAATGGCCTTTGTGAATGTGTCTAAGATGTCTGTAGCAGTTTTACCTGCACTAAGCCCTTTTTTTTAAAAATCAATAAACTCTTGATACAATCGCATCAAATATATCAGTAAACTCCTGATGCAACCACATCAAACCTAAAGACTCACTTAGTTTCACAAAACCATGGTTCATTAATACCCACAGGTTAACATAATTCTAACATAAATATTGCTATACATATTTACAGTTGTTGTAAACTTACATCCAAAAGCAAACCCTCTACACTTTATAAACTTTAGCAAACATCCAAAAGAACATTTTGCATTTCTTGATAACAAAACCTAAGATAAACTAACACAAGTTAACATTAAACGACTCAAGGGACATAAAACAATTCCTAAGTTATCACAGTTGATAGAGTATATAGGTGAAATCAAAAATTTCCCATTGCAGTTGAATCACTCCTGTCCATCCCATTTTTTAAGTCTGAAAAGTTCAAAAAGTCAGTTCTGATATCAGTTTTAAAGTTCCATTGAAAGCTTCCTGATACTGGTCTTAAAGTTCTACTGAAAGCTTTCTGATACCAATATTAAAGTTCCAAATATGAAGAAACCCACAGAGACTTTTTGCAGCTTCCTTGAATGCAATAATTCAGTTCAAACTGTCTCTGAAACATATTCTTAGCTCTCAGCTGTGCTTTGCAGTCTGTAGCCTTCCCCTAAGGCAATGTTGCTCCAGGGCAAAAGCTTTTAGCTCCCACAATATCTTGCTGGTGTAGAGTTCTTCCAAAAGAGACCTTCTTATAGCCAGCAAACAGAAACTGCACCTTTAGGTGTTGGCTCTCACAGCTTGCACAGTCCTGGTCTGTCTATGCCTCTTGTAACTGCCCTATCTGCCCAGGACCCCTCTGTCCTGTGACCTCCGAGGGCTCTCTCATACCTTGATCTGAATGGCTGAATGCTGCCTGCTGCTATGAGCTATGGTTCTCAAATAGCCCTTCTGGGTCCGGGAGGAAACTCAGCCAAGTCCAGTCATGGCATGGCTAGTCATCGTGCTGCTCCCCTGGCTCTGTGACCTGCTCTGCCAGTGGTCTTTGCATGTCGCACTCAGAGTCCAGGAAGCCTCTGCAGGCTGTCCTGCTTGCAGAGCCGATTACCGCCCTCAGGGCAGCTCCACTTTACTCTGCTGCTGGGAGCTCAGGCTGGTGTGAGTTTCAGCTCATCTCAGCCATTCAGCCTGGAGCACTGTTGCTGCACTCTGCTTCTAGGGACTCAGACACTGTACATTTTAAAACCTACCCTGTTCTCTCCATACCAGGGCTCACCCCACGCTGGGTGTCCTATCAGTCACTAGCTTCCCTCTGGTCTCACACTGCCTCTGCTGTAGTTCTACCCTTAGGGATGTTGCCTGGCCTCTGCAGGACTTCCCCCGCTCATGGCTGCTCACAGTAGCTACCTACCTCATTGTCCCTGAATGCACACACGCAGATATATGTTCCCCTGCACTCCTGGTGTGTGCCCTGCAGAAATCTTTCTCTGGAGGCTTTATCTCTCATGCAGCCACCACAACACCCTACACCCTCGCTCTCCAGCTGCCCCGTTGCTGGAGATGCTCTCCTGAGGCATCTCTGCTGGGCACTTGCTGCCAAGAACTGTGGCTCTTGGTGTTCCATCCAAGCCACCATCACTGCTGCCCACCATTTGCCTCTCTCACAGTGTGGTGTCTCTGCTTGGCTCCTTACCACAGCTTCTTCTTGGCAGAAATCTTGCAGACCCTCACTGCTCATACTGTCTCTGGGTGTCAGCCACCTGCACTGCGATGATGCCCCAAGGGTCTCAGCTGTTGATGCTTGGCTGGGCAGTTGCTCTGCTGCTGCTGCTTTCTCAAGCTTCTGAAGCCTCTTGGATGGCTAAGTTCACACCGACTGCTAGGTCCTCTATGCTGCTTTGTATATCCCAGGTCCTGTCTGTGCTTGGGGGGAAAACTACCCTACCCTAAATTACTTTATATTAAACCTTCACCATATTCCTAGACTTAAAGCCTATATTCTCCCCTAATATATCTAAGCCTATACTTCTCAAACTAAACTTCACCAAACTTTTTTACAACTTTAGAGAAACAGAGAAACATAGACACAGATAGATACAGATACTTGCTACTTTTATTACTAGCTTCTGCTTAACCTTTAGCCATTCTGCTTTATCTATATACAGTTTTTGTTCTGGAAGAATAAAATAGCACCACCTTAACCTTAACTCATAACCGGACATGCTGAACTGCTTCCAAGGTGATCTCTACTCTCACTTGTTTCCTCTACACCCAAGTCCCAAGTTCTGGTGCCATCTGTGGGAGGGGTCCTATGAGTTGGAGAAAGAGAAATAAGAAAATATTAGACAGAAAGATAGCAAAGGGGAGACAGACAGAAACACAGGACAGCTTTGGGAGGACCTGGGTGAGACCACTACTACAATTTGAGCCAAATTTGTAGCAAGCTTGATTTTTATTGGAGTGCACCCAAGAGCTGGCCAACAACTACCACCTAAGTAGAGTTAAAGAGAGCAACCGAATCCATCTCTTCTGCTCCTTTCAAGGAGTAAAATCAAGAGTAGTCTCACAGAAGAGAGACAAGGAGGCAATAAGGAAATTTTAAAAAAGGAAAACTTAAAAAAAAAAACACCATATGGTCACCCAACGAGTGATTAGGGAAGGATCAGGAAGGGTAAGGCTGTCCTCAAAAATAAATCAAGTCATGGGTTGGGGAAGGTCAGATTCCAGAAAACAGAGAGTAACTAAACTCTCACAGTAAATAGAAACTTATTTTAGAAAATACAGCATAATGGCTCCTATCTTCAAAATGGAGTCAGGCACGTTCTTCATTCATACCACCAAATGGAGCAGTACCAGTAAGAAATTTTAAATCTTGAGAAAAATATCATTCTATAAAATGTAAGATGTGAACATTTAATGTTATTTCCACTGTACATATTTAATGAATTATACAGCAAAATTAAGTAGTTCTAGTGTGACATTTTGGTTTGATGAAATATTATTTAACATTAATTTTTGATATAATACATTGATTATAAAGAAGAAAAGTATCTTAACTAATGTCACCACAGTTTAAATAAATATGTTTATGATTAGAGACTCATATGATTATGATTAGAGAACAACTCAGGAGTCTCAGGATGTCCCTACAACTGAACAGATCCATATGCTCCTCTCTTCCTAACCTCTACCAAAACTCACTGGTTTACCAGGTTGACTTTGATGGTATGACCACTTTGAATTTATTTTCATTCCCTATCTGGGGTTAAAATAGATGTTTGTTCAGCTCTGCCCAGAAGGAACAATGTTGCACAATAGTTAATGACAATAAAACCATCATTAATGCTAATATAAATGAGAATAAATATATTTTGGAATTTAAGATTTAAGGCACTAAGTAATTTTAAAAAAGTTTAAATTAACCTAATTGAAATTACAAAGATATCTGAATAAAAATCTAAGAAACTCTTAAAAATAGATCTATAGTATTAGATGGATGATAGAGGTAGAAAGATGATAAGTACTTGATATATGAAAATTTGAATAGTGGGAAAATTATTTCTTGCCATTGTATTGGGTGATTAAAATGGAAATAGATTAATTACCTCCATATTTGTTTTAATTATGTATTTTCTTTATTTATTATGTATTTCTGTGTTTATTATGTATTTCTGTGTGGGTATACTCATGTAAATTCAGTTGCATTCAGAGTTCAGATGAGGGTGTTGAATGCCCTAGAATTTGAGTTAGAGGCAGATTATGAGTTCTGTGAATAAAACTTGGGTCCTCTACAAGAACATTATTCATTTTTAGCTTCTGAACCATCTCTCTACATTCCTCCAATACTTGTTTAAATCAGTAAAACTGCCTTATTATTTGGCTTAAAAAAACTAATTTAGCTCAAAAGGTCAGGGTTCAGAAGATGTAGTTAATCTATCAAATTTAAAGATACAGCCCAAATGTTCTTCATCCATTCCACTTCTGTGTCTCTGTCCCAGTGAAAGATTTGGAATACACATGGGGATTTTTATTGTAATGCAGAACAAATTAGAGTCCAAATAATTGCTGCTTCATTAGAAATCTATCAGGCAAATGGTTGATAAAGAGCAACACAAAGCATTATATATCTAGTATTAAATGTCTCATATGAAAAGTAATCTTAGAGCCTTGGAATGTATCCCAGTGGCACTACACTTTCCCTGTTTGTACAAGACCTTGAATTCTGTTTCTAGCATCACACACACACACACACACACGGAAAGAAGGAAGAGAAGAAGGAAGGAGGTGGGTAGAATGGGTTGAAGAGAGGGAGGAAAGGAAGGAAGGAAAGAATGAAGGAAGGAAGAACCACATTATCAGGACAATTCTAAGAAATGTTAACTAAAAAAGAAAATATAATGTTGCATACAAAAGTACAGTTATGCAAAACATATGCATAAAGCAAAACCATGTCCTGTCTCCACCACATGCACACACACAAAGAACACACACACACACACACACACACACACACACACACACACACACACAAATCAAGATGTTTAATAAATATGTTAGAATGGTTGGATATGAGTGCATGGTAGGCTGAAGTAGAAATACAGTGGCATGATGCATGTGCAAAATGCTGTCCAAAAAGAGGAAGAAGAAGGTTAGTAGTGAGAAGAGAAGATGACAAAACAATTGAAAAATATAAAAAGTAAAGAAAGGAAGGAGGCCTTTTGAGTTTTTTGTTATGAAATGACTCTATGCATGAAAAGTATATTATTATGAAATATGATAAAAAATAATGGAAAGTGGATGAAATGTCTTTCATTTTAAATCCTCAATTCATAGATATCAGATAATTATTCAGTCATGTTCCTTAGTTAATTTTTAAAGTCCAAAGAAGACTTTTAGGAAATTTCTTTTACATAAATGACTAATATTTTTCTAAATAGTTACACATTGGGTGTTTTTCTTAAAAAAGAAAATGAGCTATTGCTATATTGTCAAGGCTAGCCTTAAACTCACAATCCCCCTGCATCAATCTGAGCACCAGGGATTAGTCATGTACCACCATGTATGGTTTTATCATTTTAATAAAGAAAATATCATTAAAATATATAGGTATTCAGAATATATTTACTATATTAACTGAAAACAGCTCATTTTCTCAAATCATCACTTCTGACTGAGCCTACTTCTTTTAATTACTTAAAGATGTAGTGTCTTTTGAGACATAACTTGTGAGTTTTTTCCTCAGCATGTGGGCATTTCCTGTTTTTCTATTCTTTTTATGTAAAGATGACTTACAAAGGTAGTTGTCATCCCTGAGTAGTCCCCTCAAATCGAAATGATCTCTGGAGAAAAATGGTCAGTCAGGTTCTCATCATTGTAAGTCATTCATTTAAAGAGAGTCAGTGTAGTTAAGTCAGAGAGAATGGCAAAGATATTTGCCAACACTGTTAATAGGCTGTTCTTTTTCAATAGAGTTCACGTCTATTGATTGAGAGCATAGAATGAAGAGGTTTTCTTCAAACAAGTATAAGGCTTGATAACCTTTCATATCCTTGTAGGATATCTGTCTACACAAAACTGATCATAATGCTATTATGCTAAAATGTAAGACAGGTATATTTAAAAGTAAGAATATTGTGGATATTTTTTATTTATAACTACATTCTTTTGTTGCAGTTAAGCCTGTTTACATACAGTCTACAATGTGCACATAAATAATAAAATAAAATAAATTGAGTTATATTAGCTGTACATTTCTGTGACAAAATGCCTGAAATAATTAAAAAAGCAGAAAAACACTGTGGTGATATTGTATCCCCCAATATATTGTGTACCCAAATAAACTTATGTGTGGTCAGAGAACAGAGCAGCCACTGGATAGACATAGAGGCCAGAAAATGGTGGCACACACACCTTTAATCCTAGCCTTCTGGAGGCAGAGATCCATCCAGATCTTTGTGAGTTCAAAGCCACACTGGAAACAGCTAGGCATCTTGACACACGCCTTTAATCACAGGAAGTGATGATGGGAAGCAGAAAGTTATATAAGGCATGAGGACTAGGAACTAGAGGCTTTTTAAGCTTTTAGCTATCAATATCAGTTCATCTGAGATCCATTCAGATGAAGACTCAGAGACTTTCAGTCTTTGGAAACAAGATCAGCTGAGGAATTGGTGAGGTTGACTGTACTTTGTTCTCTCTCTGATCATTCAGAGTTTATCCCAATACCTGGTTCTGGTTATTTCATTTATAAGACCATTTAGTAATTTGTCTTACAGAACACCTTGATTTGACATCTACATTTAGAGATACTAGTCCATTGTTATTTTTCCTCATTGCTTTGGGAATTATAGCAAGACAGTATATCACAGTGGAACTGTGTATGTCAGAGAATCCTTGCTCACCTTCCACTGAGTTGGAATCATAAAATGCATAAAGAAAAGAAGAAAGATTCTGGGGTTTCAATGTCCTCACCATTAAACTGTTTCCAATAACCCAATTATTTTCTACTCTCTCCATTCTACTGAAGGATGCATCACATCCATTAGTGTCAAGGCTGGTGCTCTTTAGGGCAATAGGGCGAATATATGATTCTGGGGCCTTGGGGAACATGTGTGATATAAGAGTATAACAGCAGAATCTGATTGGATAAATCAAGAAAATTCTTCATTACATTTTAGAATGGATACATATCCATATATAACTTTAGCTTACTTTTAACAAAGAGAATTGTCTGAGCTATTGTCCTTAAAATAACTCTATACTTGTATGGACTTGAATTCTTAGGGTGTTGTTGATCTATATATTCACTTTTAGCACCAATTATAATTATATATTATTTGTTATTTGCTGTGGATATCACTCTGTATAAATAAAATGCTATTGGCCAGTAGCCAGGCAGGAAGTATAGGCGGGACAAGCTGAGAAGAGAATTCTGGGAACAGGAAGGCTGGGTCAGGAGATACTGCCAACTTCTGCCATGAGTACCAACATGTAAGATACTTGTAAGCCACGAGCCATGTGGCAAGGTATCGATTTATAGAAATGGGTTATTTTAAGATGTAAGAACTAGATAGCTAGAAGCCTGAGGCATTAGACCACACAGTTTAAATAATATAAGAGTCTGTGTGTTTATTTTATAAGTGGGCTGCGGGACTGCCAGGGCTTGGCAGAAGCTGGAGAGAAGGTCTCCAGCTACAGTTATTTTAGCTTTTCTTCTGAAAAGTGTAATGTCTTAGATTGTACATGCCACTGGGAACATCTTTTACTTCCATTGCTAGAATGCATATTTTGTTCACCCAAATGATGATAATGTATGTACACAGCTGATGTACCCAAACACGGCCAGTGAGAACATGGCCTTGAAAAAATGGGTCAGCAGCTATTTGCAAACTTTTAGAATATGTCATCATCTTTTATCAATACAGAAAATACAGTTTCACATTTTGAAATCACAGTTGGGGTGATTTCAAAATATTAGAAGTCATAGAGGACAATATTGATTGCAGTGCTTTAGTATTGGGATGACTAGCTGAGTCAGTCATGACATTCATTAACATCTAATAGCATAGAAATAACCATTTCAGCAAATATTATGTCTATGTCACTAGGCACTAAATATAATATGATGTACAATATGCGAAACATGTAATTTTGATTTCATAATGTTACCAAAAATCCATATCCAAGACATATGCTTTCCTAAAACACAATATAAAACAAATATATTAATGACCTGAAAAATAAATGTAACTGAATTTAGTAGTACTTCAAATGTTTAAAAGGACTTTTTGATCTTGTGCCTGAAGGGCCTTATTTTTAAAAAGAGAACTATGTCTTTGCATCATATGAGTATGATCTACTCTGCAGTTTTGAACACCTTCTCAAAGAATGCCCTTGACTGATGTGCAGAATAAGCAACTGCCACAGAATTGGAATTTAGAATCACAAGTATCCAAATAACCCCCATATATTTCACTTATGGTCAATAGAGGCTGTACTTTTGTTTCTCAGACATAAATGTGGGTTAAATTCTACTTTAAGAAATCCTATGAAAATAAAAATGTTTGTGGGAAGGACAATGCATTCAATCTAAACGGAAGTCCTTGAGGCCGCTTCACCCACAGGCACACTGATCCAGCACACCATAGACCAGGTGGGCATCATTAAATAAGCTAGCTGAATAAATGCATGCACAAGTATCTTTTGGTAAAGGATAAGTTATTAGAAGCAGAAGACTTAGTTAAATTATAATTTCATTAGGCTTATTTAACTATAGAAATATTCAATTTCTCTACATATTAAATTTTTAAATTTTAAAAATTGAGCTTATTTTCACTGTTCACAAATCTGTTTCCAGGATACAGGGAAAATTTGTGCTGTATGGTGGGTGGTGCTGTTGTCTGAGAACACTACAGCAATGATAATGAATTTGTATATTAAAAAAGTTCTCCTTTTTAATATGATGGGAAACTGAAATAATAGCTACAAAACTACACCAAAGACATTCAAAACAAACTTAATCTGCTTTAACTCCTAACTTACCTCAAAACTAAGATGACAATATTGTCTTTCACCACTCTAATTTAATATTTTGATACAGCCTTTTTGTTGGGGGGAGGATTGGCTAGAAAAAAAAATAAGTAAGTACTTTAGAAGCAATAATTAAGCAAGTTCTAAATAGAACCTTGACTGAAACAAGAGCCATAAAACAGCTCCCTCCTTCTAGGGTCCTTGTTCCTTGTCACCTATTCATCCCACCCTTCATTTGTGCCCTTTTGATCACCACCAAAAAGTCATGCTTTGGAAGCTATCCTTTGCTTTATCACATCAAGACTTCCAAGTATTTAAAACATCTTGGCATTACTGTACACAAAGAAAGTTTTGTTTGAAATTTATGTCTGCTGTGGGGGTGGCATTTAAAATAAAGATATTTAGATTTTAAATAGATATTCACAATTGCTTTACTTCCTCCAGTCATTTGTAATTCAATTTAATATGAAGTGCTGGTGCTGAAGTGCAGAATAAGAGAGTTCTGATTTTCTTAATTAAAAATAAAATCGAAATTAAATTTGCCCTGCTTGGCAATAGATGTTTTATCACTTGGAATACTACTCAATCTTAAAAGCAAGTTACTTAAAGTAGACTTAGGGTTGTAACAAAGCACCTTTCCATTAACACACTAGGAATATACACTGCTCCTAAAATTTCATGTAGTAGGGATCATAGCTGTAGAGTTAGGTTGGGGGGTGCCCAAAACAATTTGACCACACAACTGCCATGACAGGCTTAGAGGCCCAGACACATCTTCTGTGACAGACTTACAGGCAGGCAATACTCAGATCCAGGAAAAGCCATAAACTAACACCACCCAAGGATGGGCCAGCATATAAGGGGAAGTACTAGACATCCCAAAACGTTCCAAAACTTAGATAATATTAGATAATATCACCGGGTATCCCTGAGCCTGTCATACACCTATTTCCCGTTTACATATACACCTAGACAAACGTCAGCCAATCAGAGTCCGGAACCCTTGAAATCCCCTCACCCAACTTCTGTCATGATTAAAAACTCCAACCTGCCTAGGCTCAGGGCTCTTTACTCTCACCACTATATCAGACAGAGAGTCCAAGCTCTAAGCTTGAAAATAAAGGCTTTTTGCTTTTAAATATTGGGATTTAGTCTATGTGGTGGTCTTTTGAGGGTGTCCATGATCCAGGCATATCAATAGCCATGTAATAATAAAAACAGTAAAGTTCCAGGAGGAAGCAAGCACAGGTGATGTGAATATCACATGCATTCACTCCATGTGGGAAAATTAGGTAGTGGTCTCTGCTTATGTGAGCTAGAATTATCAAATTCATTTAGAAAATCTGCATTGCACATAGTGCTGTCTTTTATATATTATATGTAGTACATGCATGGTATTGTATGTTATATTATGTAAATACTTTCTATATATATACACACATATATTTGAGGCTAAAATGTGTTACTGGGTCAAATCTTTCTCTTTTTGGAAGTTTATGAATTGTTTTTCCCATTTAACTCCCATAATTCATTTGTTTAGTGCTAATAAATATTCAATAAAAATGTTAATTGAATGACTAGTCTATGCTCTTTTGTGTGATCGCAAGCAATGAGCTGTTATTTTGTTCGTTGGCAATATGCTATTCCTGTCCACTGTCATGGATATTTTCAGTAAATGGCCAAATAAACAAGAATAGAATGGTGTCTATTTAATTTTTTATTTCATTAAGAAAATAAACAAGAAGAACAGAAATAAAGTCCCCCAAATTCATTTCCTCTTGGTAAGTACAGAAAGAAGGTAGTGTTACAGTAGGAAGAAATGAGGCAGTGGAGCTTCTGTGAAAAATGTCATCTGTTCTGCAATATAAAAACAGCCAATAAAACTAATCTACAAGGGGCTTTTAGATTTTGATTAGATTGTAGATTGCAAGCATTTTGTGAAGTTTTGTAAAAATAGCAATTGATTTCTCCTCTAACCAAGCAATTTAATCTATGGTACAAGTCACAAAGCCAGCTGCGGGATAGTGTGTTTCCCTGCAGGATCAGTAAGCTAGAAGCAATACACCTGCCAATAGGCTTCTAAAATAATCATTTAGAAAAGATAATTTTATTGGGCAGGAATAAATGTTAACAGCCTTTGTTAAGGCTCTCTAGAGCCAGGATGACTCAAGTGACACATTCATCCCACCATTCCGTTCCCTTTCATTTCCGTCCCTTTCAGTACTGAGCAGTAAAACTGAGGTGAGCAGCTTCAGTTACATGCATCATCTTGCAGCTTCAAATATGCATGGACTTGCGTAGCATATTAACTGTGTGGTATGCTAGAAGTCGGGATGTGAATACGAGAAATCAGAGGCTCTTATGCTAGTGTTTATCCAAAAAGGCCAAACAAATCTGAATCGTTTTAAAATATTCAGAGAGAGTGCAGGAACACTGACTCACAGGTTTTATTTTTTACGCTGTGAATGTGAAAATAGTGAGTGCTCAGAAAGCACCCTAAACTAGCCTGGCAGACTTTCTCCTCAGGAAAACTAATTTCCAAGACATTCTCATAAAGTTCGCTGTGTCTGGAGCTGGAGTCTTTTGTCAGAGGGTATTTAAAAATAGTTTCCAAGGGCTAATAAACAGACAGGAAAACAGACTACAAGAGAACATTACTGGTGGGAACCAGAGTGACAGGAGAAGTCATCTATCCAATATAATGGGGAATTTGAAAGCACAGTAACCTTTCCACAAGAGGTTACCTTCATAGTTGTCACCTGAGGAGTGTGAACCTACATTTCTGGTTCACTATGGAAACTAGTACAGTGTTGTGTCAAAACACTTTTCATATGGTGTATGGAAATCATAGCTCCATGATGTAGGTAGAAGACTTCTATGAATTCTGAGCACTCATCTTCAGTTCTGGTTTAGAAATTGAGAATGAATTAGAATTTTTGTAGATGCCTGAAGGGGTTTCTTTATTTAAAAAAATGAAGAAATAAGCTTTGTTTTCTGTATGCTGACTGATCAAATATTAGACACAAAATATTCTAATCACGACTTTAGTCATTTTACCTGAGTATCATAACATACCATAACACAGCTATAAAGTAGATTATAAGTTACAAAAGATTTGGTTGTGCTGTTACTGTCTTTTCTCTTCCCACAATATTAAATTCTCTATAATTAAAATAAAAACCTTATGGAACTCAGAGGATGCAGATTCAGAAAAGGGAAAGTAGTCCATATTCTCATTATACTAACACCAATTTCATATTCCGATATACAACTATTCATTGCATTGCAAATTGTTTTATACTGAGTAAGAGTTCAAGTATAAGTCAGATATTCAGACATGCTGCATTATTAAGATATTGAAACTCAGATAGTAGTTAATGAGCCAGACAGATATCAACACGAAATGTCTGAACTTATCTATTTGTTTGTTCTGGAAATAGGACTAAAGAGACAAGTTTGCTGTCCTTCTGCCTTTACTACAGCTTAACAGTTCATCAGTGAGCAGTGAGGATGATTGTCTCTGTTATTGGTTTTACCCATATCTCTTTTCATAGAACTGGAATTTATTGTTCCTTTTAACTCTGCATAATAACAATTCAGATAATACAGAGATGGGATTTTATGAATGTCTAGCCTTCAATGGATCTTTTATTAATAATATACACAGGAAGTCTGGAGCAATGTAGGAGAATTGAACCAATTGTGTACAAAAGGGCAAGAGACAAAAGGAATTTTAGTTTTATTCACATATATTCATTGACAGAATTCCTCACTGTTCAACATAAATTTTCATTTTTATTTAAATGCTAGTATTTTATATATTTTTTTCTTAAGTATTTCTCATATTTTTTGACATGTTGGTCTCATGCTTAGCCTAGTACTCTAGCACTAAGTTATAGTCTCGAATCTTTAACAGTTTTGAACAAAATCTTTTATTCTAATGTCAACTAAACCTAGTAAAACATATTTGTTACAATTCCTTTCTATCAATTGCTTACAATACATACCATATTAATTTCAAATATGAGAAATTATAAATACTAATTGCATATATATGACCAAAAAGATTTCAAATGTGCTATTATTGACATAAAGCAACTTTATTTTTATTCTCTTGGCCATTTAAATTCATTACTTTTATTAAGATATCTTTTCTGTATTTATAATAAATCATTTTATTTACAATGATGACCCAAATTTGATGAGTGGCAAAATAGTGTAAATTACTTTTGAAAGTACATGTCACTTTTCCTATTTTGGTCAGTCATATTTGATTTACCTAAACAAAGTCCTTGGCACTTCCATTTATTATGTCTCAAACTATCCATTGGCAATACTCATTTTAGCCATCTTTCTTTGATGCTGATTGGTGACCAATGTTGGATTTGTAAGCCATTAAGAAGTCATTTCATGGCATGCTCTTCAATTAATTAGAAACCAAGTAATAATAAAATGCAATTAACTCAATGTCTGAAAGTTAAATATTTCAGCTCATGAAAAAGCAAGAGCATAAAGTCTGATACAGACATCATTTGCACTGTAGGAAGGAATAAGGAAAAAATGCAATCTTCTGCCTCCTCAGTCCATCAATTCTTATCTTCTTCAGCCATTTTAATTAACATGTTAATAAATCCTGTGATAGATTTAACAATAAGTGACAATTGCAAAGAGCAGGCTGAAATAAAAAGCTGACAGCAGATTTGTTGCTTGCAAAAGTATCATTATTGCCTTATAAACCTCTGCTTGCTTTATCTTTCTTTCTCTGAAGGGAAGGAATACTGCTTGGGAGAAGATTTAGGCTCCCCTGCCCCAACATTTTAACAAAATTAATGATCTATTTGCTTAGAAACTATATATTAGCTCTACTTTATCCATCCACTGAGTAAACAGTAGATCTTACTTGGTCACAGTGATAGATTTGAATGTGGAAAAATCATCAGTCAGCATGGCAGCTGATTAATTGTTGGTCCTTTGGCAGGCTCTTCCATCTCAGGATAAAAGCCAGTGGCTGCTCAAACTCCTCTCTACACTCCTTGACCTCCATTGCCACTGAGTTACACAGCTAATGTTGAGGATGGAAATTATATATGCCTGTTCATGGCAATGTATCCCTTCAGCACAAACAGATAGCCGCCACTTTCCAAACCACAGAATGAAGCTGTTGAACAATGTGTGGCAGTGTGAGTCTTTACAAAGCATGGAGTAGAAATAGGTGAAAACAGTATTTTAACATTATTTGTTCTTAAGACAAGAATAGGGAACAATCAATACACTTTTTTACATGACATGATCAAAACTGGATATGTCAAGACTTAAAGGGATGCTAGCTGAAAAATAAAATATTGGAACATTACCCTTGAGATTAATTCAGATGCAAAAAGTGTAATAGTAATTAGCATTAAAATGGTAAACTGATGTTCATTTCCTCTTGTTTGTCCAGGCCAATCATTTATTACTAGTCTATATTTTCAAAGTCCATTATGAACTCTATAACTCATTCATCAACCTGGAGAACATATGGAGTGAATTAAATTACAGAAATATTTGAGCAAGCAAAAATGTAGGAAATTTGAATTTTTTTGTATACAACATTGTTTGCCATATTTGTAATACCCTTTTTTCCCCAAGCCAAACTGTATCCAGCTTTATTAAAGATACTTTCCATAAACAATCATGGTTTTTCAGGCAGGACATGGGCAGATAGTCATTAACAGTATACAAGAACTTCCAAACTCCCTTCTTGTATAGACTACCAAAATCAGAAAGCCACTATAAAAACCAATGAGTCTTCATTCAATGCTTTGAAAAGGGGGAGAGTGGGTACATACCATGTTTGTCTTTCTGAGTCTGAGTTACCTCACTCAGGAGGATGTTTTCTAGATCCTCCATTTGCCTGCAAACCTCATGATGTCATTGTTTTTCTCTGCGGAGTAGTATTCCATTCTGTATATGTACCACAGTTTATTTATCCATTCTTCGGTTGAAAGGCATCTAGGTTGTTTCCAGGTTCTGGCTATTACAAATAATGCTGATATGAACATAGCTGAGAGTTGTTGGGACCAGGGATGGATGGAATACAGGGATGAGTGGCCAAATGAATGGAAACACATGAACTGTGAACTGATGGCTGAGGGGCCCCCAACTGGATCAGGCCCTCTAAATGGATGAGACAGTTGATTGGCTTGATCTGTCTGGGAGGCATCCAGGCAGTGGGACCAGGTCCTATGCTCAGTGCATGAATTGGCTGTTTGAAACCTGGGGCTTAGCAGAGACGCTTGGCTCAGCCTGGGAGGAGAGGACTAGACCTGCCTGGACTGATACACCAGGTTGATCTCAGTCCTCGGGGGAGTCATTGCCCTGGAGGAGATGGAAATGGGGGGTGGGGTGCGGGGAGAGGGGCGGGGCAGGAGGGGGAGAATGGGGGAATCCATGGCTGATATGTAAAGTTGAATTATATTGTAAAATAAAGTAAAATAAATAAAAAAAAAGAAAGAAAAGAAAAGGGGGAGAACTTAGAGTGAGGGCTGACATTTCACATTAAGGATGTTGTTTAACAACTTTTCACAAGCCGACCCTGACTTTCAGGAAACCAAAGGAACACGGCAGAATTATCAGTCTGAAGATCCACAATCTTTTATAAAAGGAACCGCTGCTCTTTTGAGGACACAATGATTACCGCTACAAAGTCAAGGTTGCCTGAGAGACAGGCAAAACCAATTTTGGGGGTCAGGTTCCAACAGGTCTCTGGTTTGAAGGGAGTTAAGTCTATGCTGATGGTACAGGGGAGGAGGACACAAAATTGAATTTAGAGTTTCCCACACAAGGCATTTTGTGCCAAGGTGGCCACATATGTCAACACCAGGACCTCTCTCCTGAGAGCCAAGAGGAGTCTTTCAAAATTAGCAGGGAAAAATGTTTTCCAACATCAACCATCACCAATCCAGCTTGGGAGACATTTTGTTAGTGACACATGTTCCTTCCCCCCCAAAAAAACAATGAAGTGTTCTGTGTGCTAACAATATAGCTTAAAAAAAAACAAAATTCTGCATTTTTATAAAACTTGATAAAAAGTAGTATTCCAATATCTCACAGAAGACACTTGGGTGGCCTCTTTGGTAGGAGACAAATTTTCCTATGTGGACAGGTGTGGTCTCCACACCAGTGAGGATGGGATGAGTCATGAAAAATTTGCTTTTAAAAACTTTTAATTTATTATTTTCTTTTGAGAATATCATATGAGTACTATATTTATGTCATTTCTAACCCACGCTTTTCCATACCTCCTATCCTGTTTTCCCCCACTCTCTATCAACCTCGTGATCTCTTCTTTTCTTGTGCTTTAATTAATATCTGAGTGTGTGTATGTATGTGCATGTGTGTCTCTGTGTGTGTCTGTGTGTGCATGTGTACGTGTAAAAACAACATGCTAGCATGCTAAGCCCATTTAGTGTCTCTTACATATGTGATCAGGAATGATCATGTACTGTTGAATAAATTATCAAGGGCCTCATCCCTGGAGAAAACTGATTTTCCGTCACTGATTACACATAGCACTTCATCTAAAGACAAGGTCTTGTAAGATTTCTTGCTTCTATGTTGGAATGTCAACTAGTATTGTCTTTGTGTAAGCGTTGTTTGTGCAACCACATTGTTAAGATTTCATAAGTACAATTCTCCATCATAAACACAGTTTGGTAAAATATTTGTATTTTCAGATCAATATAATATAGAAATATATAGGGGAACAGTGTGAAATATAAAGAAGTTAGTGTATCAATTTTCACAAAATGAATGTGGTTGAGTAATTTCTTTTAATTTATTTATACATCCTGACTGTAGTTTCCCCTTCCTCCTCTCCTCCAACTCCCTTACCCTATCTACTCTTCCCCCTGCCTACAATCCACTCCCCCTCCATATCTATTCAGAAAGGGAGAGACCTCTCATGGTTATCAACAAAGCATGGTATATCAACCTGTTATAAGTCCAAGCATCTCCCCTGTATTCAGGCTGGCCAAGGCAACCCAGTATGACAAATAGATTCCCAAGAGCCAGCCAAAGCACTGATGACAGCCCCTGCTCCCATTGTTAGGAGTCCCACAAGAGGACCAAGCTACATATGTGTCAAATATATGTAGGGGGCCTAGGTCACTACTCTTTAGGCTCCCTGGTTGTTAGTTCAGAGACTCTGTGAGTTCCTCTGAGTGGTTGAGTAATTTACGTCAGACTAAATGTATGTTCAGGCTTTAGACCCTATATTTTTCTCATGAATGATAACTGATGATTTTTAGGTAAGTGAGCATTTTAAAATTGATTGATTTTTAGGTAACTGGGAATTCTAAAGTGTTTCTGCATGCTCTCATGACAGACTGTATATGATCCCTTAGAAAATGATAATAACTTTCTCAATCTACTATTTTATGGATATAATTGTTTCTCTGATGAGGAAGGCATAAAATATTTGCACTGATAATTTTCTGTAATTAAGACTGTATCTGATTTTAGCAAACAACAAAGTGTTTTGTAATTATAAGTGAATCTCTTGTCTATAAAATTTATATTATGATGTAGTACAATTGCATTAATTTCATTTGATAGAATCAGAACTGTACTTGTCTCATAGCTAGATCACATTTAGATCTACAACAATCATCCTGGAAACTTAAGAAATTCATTAGAAATTTATATATAACATAACTTGTAAAACACTTGCAAATATACCCTATGGCAAAACAAAATGAAAAGTCTAAGTGAGATTATTTCTCTAGACTTCCAACAGTCTATACTGAGTTCCAAAATTCACTTACCTTTTTAACTTTTAAAAACTGTCCATATCTCTTGGAGGATTTTGTATGCGGCATATTCCGATGCTATTTAACATCAGTTGCACATTCGGTGTCATTTCGGAATACACTGTGAGATGCTGACAGTGCTATGTCACAAAGATTAATTTCTTTGCCCTAAATAATAAGACCGCTAAGGCACCAACTCCTCATTCAGGAGCCATGACTGCTGCAATGTCAGTTCTTTGGAAGCAATTCTACAATCTTTGTAGAAATAGATTTCAAATTTATTCCAAAAGAAAATATTTTAAGGAACTCTATGTATAGTATTATGTTTATGTAAATATGTTAAAGAGTAGCAAACTTCTCAAATTAAGTAAAACATCTGGTGGTGAATGAAATCATAATAATTCAATTTTGATTTGAAACTTACCTATAGATAGGATAGTGGACCATTATTGTAAACTTTGTGCAACTTGTTACCACGTGAAGTTGGCCTTATTAAAAATGAATCAAAATAAACTGAATCTATTCTTGCAGTAAATAATCTTTAAATATCTGTGTGGTGGAGAGGGGCTTGTTACTTTGTAAAATCATTATTAACTTGTCAAGAAATAAGGTTTAGGAGATATAAAATTCAAAGTAAATAATCCTCCTGATCTAGGCAATACAAATCTCAAATCAATAAATATGTAACAAATGGCTAATGGCTAATATTACCAAATGAGATGCTGTGGCTTTGGACTAGAATAATAATGGAGTATTTCAATGTATATAAATGGAAGTATAATAATGTACAAACTTGGAGATGTGTTTCTTGAAATTTTATGACAAAAATATAGTGAAAATTTCATTATTTTAAAAAATACTTAATATCCCCAAGGCACAAAAAATATTTTTTAACCTTGAATAGAAATGAAGAAGGCTAAGCTACATTTTAAAGTATTTTGTTTGCATTTTCCTTTAAAAATAAAAGAAAGTCAGAACCTTGACTCCATTATATAAGGAAAATGGCAATTAGTTCATGCTGTTTGAGTTCCAGAGATAATCAATAGCTGCATAGAATAGAAACATCTGTCTGTGTATGTAAACTGTTATTTTTCAGGAACATAAATCATAAAATGTAAGCTTGGCAACATTTCTCCATTGATTCTGATATTACACTATAAGTTAGCGAACTCCACATTTATCAAATAAGACTCAACTAATGCTACTCTCTATGCTGAAAATAACATGTATGTTAACATTTTGGAACAGTAAGGTGAATATTTTTGTTGCAATATCAGTTATCTTTGTATGATTACAAGTTAAGTACTTAGTACATAACTAATCTCGTTCCCCTTTAAGAGTAAATGTACAAAGTTAAGATGCATTGAGACACATTACTGCCAGCTTTTTGCAGCATACTATTAAAGATACCCAAAGTATGCTGAAGCTCTTCCACGATTGCATTAAACCTGCAGTCACCAGTCACTTTGGATTCCAGAAAGCACAGAGCCTTCCTGGACAGATCACATCCCAGATGAGGGTAATTGTCAACAGTAGTGAGCTGTACCTTAGACAATTAATGATCATCTCTTGAGAGCCCTCAAGAAATAAATCTACTTCACACTACCTTGAAAAACCAGGGATGAGGCCATGGTCACCCAGCTCACACTTTGACCAGGACTGCTTAATTATAAAACCTCATATCTACCTGTCCCAATTCTTCCTCTATTTAAACCTGAGTATCACATCAGCACTCCAAAAATAAATGGGTTCAATAGACACTCTTTGCTGTTCTTAAACACAATGAGCATTTATTAAATCTCATTTCCCAGTATTTCAGGATTGTTCATCTGTAATTGGTTTGTTGAGATGGTGATCAAACTCAGACTTCAGGGGCTGTTAGAGCTGACTATCTAACTATCAATGGCTTGTGAACCATATGTGAACCCAGAATCTGCCCACAGGACAGAAAATCAAAACCTAGTTAAAAATGGGACAGGAAATTTGTAAAATCATTTCTCTTCAGCTCATAATTAAGATCTATCAAATTACTGCAACACAGCCCTCTTAAACATGCTTTATTTTTAACAAATATAATATTTGATTTTAAGCCAGGAACCATGGTGTTTATTACTTGAAAGAATATAAAAAGAGCCTGTTCTAACGATCAGTGTCCCTTAGCATGCCAGAACTTAAAAAACAATTACAAAATGCTATCATCAAAATTATAATTGGAATCAAACTGAGAAAAAAAAAGATTCCACAGTGATATAAATAAAGATGAAAAAGTTCCATTATATAAACAAAGAGTGGCACCATCAAGCCATCAGCTTTCATTTACTTACACTATCCATAATTAAATTTTGAAATGGATCATTAGAAATTGTTTTACTTTTAAAAAGCATTGTTTTCTTCCCACTTCTGTATATAACAAAATCTCTGGTGCTAGAATTGCTTTGCTCTTGTTAAAAAATAGATAACTGATCAAAATTTATGTGACAACAACTTTTAGGCAGTAAGAATAGGCAGCATCTCATCTATTCTCTCAGAGAACAGGATTATAATACCAATGACTCCAGGTTATTTTTCCTACACTATGGTGCTAACAGGGGTGGAGAGAAGATGGCTTCTCTTGCACCAACAAACCAAAAACAGAAATTAAAATAAATTTATTCTGAATTCCAATGAAAAACAATGGAAAGCTACATAAAAGTAGTCTTGTGATACTGATTAGAGTTACCAATGTGCTTGTTACTGAGTGCTAAAATACACATTAGGATCTTTCTTTTGACGCTGTGAAAAAAAACACTTATAGCCTATGCTAGTTTTATTTATGTTACTATAATAAAATACTATTAACAAAGCAACTTATGGATGACAGGACTTGGTTTGTCTTAAAATTCCAGTCTACATCCCAAGTCATAGCAGCCAGGAAGCAAGGAGACAGAGGGAAAAGGTGCTGTGTCTCCAGCATCTTGACCAATGGCAGGCTATAGCTGTGGGTCTTATGTCTGGATATTCCATTCTTTTCCATTGGTTTTCATGTCAGTTTTTTGTTAGTGACATGTTGTTTTTGGCATTATGACTCCATAATTTGAAGCAAAGTACAGTGTTATTCTACAGTCATCACACACAAATCAACAGAAGTAAATATATCACATAAATGAACTCAAGGACAAAAAACACGACTCAGCATTACTTCCTGATAAAAATACTGAAAACTCAGAATAAAAGGAGCATAACAACATAATTAAGGCTATATATAACATACCTATAGCAAACATTAAGAAAAATAGGGAAACATTCATACAATTCCTTTAAAAACATTATCAAGACAAGAGTGTACACTTCCTCCATTCCTATTTAATGAAGTGCTAGAAATACTATGTAAAAATGAAAATAACAATAAATACACATAGGAAAGGAAAGAGTAAAAATATAGTAGTTTGAAAATGGAATCTCTCTGTATAAGAGACCCTTCAGATCCTTATAATTAGTAAGTATTTTCATAAAACTATAGGGAAAATTTTAACACAGAAATCTATAGCCCTTACACATATTAATTTTAATCATGATGAGGAAGAACTCAGAGAATTAAACACATCTACAATAGCCTCAGAATGATAATAAGTTATTTTGGAATAAACCCATCCAAATAAATAGATGATTAGTATAATGAAAATTTCACAGGCAAGAGAAAAATTCAAGACACTAGAAGATGTAAAGACATATCATGATCACGGTTTGGAAAAATCAATATTATGAATATGATCATACTTTCAAAAGCAGTCTATAGATGCAATTCAATCCCAATCAAATTTCCAATGTGGTGGTATTGTGTTCCCCAAAATATTGTGTACCTTAATAAACTTATCTGGGGTCAAAGACAGAACAGCCACAATATTAAACAAAGGTTAGGCAGTGGTAGCACATGCCTTTAATCCTAGCATTCCAGAGACAGAAATTCCTCTGGATCTCTGTGAGTTCAAGGCCACATTGGAAACGGCCAGGCGTGGTGACACACGCCTTTAATCCCAGTAAACCAGCCTTTAATCCCAGGGAGTGGTGGTAGAGAGCAGAAAGGTATATAAGGCGTGAAGAAACTCGAGGCATTTGGCCTGGGTAGGCATTTGGCCTGGAGAAGCATTTGGGCTGGTTAAGCATTCAGGCTTCTAGCAGCAGTTCAGCTGAGAGTCATTCAGATATGAGGACATAGAGGCTTCCAGTCTGAGGAAGCAAGACCAGCTGAGAAGTTTGCCAGGTGAGGTGGCTGTGGCTCGTTCTGTCTCTCTGATCTTCCAGTGTTCACCCCAATAACTGGCCTCGGGTTTGATTTAATAAGACTCTCTAAGATTCATGCTACACTATACATTACAGAAAAACAATGTTACAATTCTTTTGAAACACAAACGTCTTCAGATAATCAAAGGAATACCAACCAAAAGTTAGTATGGTATAAACTTTGAGGGAATTATTTTGATTTTGTCAATAACTATACTGTGATTGTACAGGAGGAAGGTTTTATGTTTAGGAAGTATAAGCTAAAGCATTTCGAGATGATAGCAAATCTTTTCAAATAATTGTTATATAACATTCTTGTAAACCAATTTCTTTATAAACTGATTTTTTGCTAAGTAAAAAAATTTAGAACACTAAAAGTGATTGTTTTATATTTTAAAATATAACAAAGTGATAGAATGTATTTAAATTGTGAGATGAAATAAATGATGCCTGATACTTAGAATAAAGAAAGAAGTCCTCTTAAAACCACAGATAATATAACAAACCAATTTCAAATTTTAATGATGAAGACAAGCATTTACCAAAGGAAAATACTTTCAAATCAGAGCAAGCTCACCAAATGGTGGCCATCATCATTATAAGTTTAAAAAAGCTACCAGTAGATACTGCCTAGCACTGGCTAACATTTTAAAATGTCTGATAATTCAGGTATTGGAATGGGTCTATGCAACCTAAGACACATGTTGCTAATTTTCTTTTTGGAAAATGGCTTAGCAGTGTCTTAAAATATTAAATTTATATTTTTATGTGAGCTACTGATTTCATTGGGGTTATTATTTGCCCCAATAAAAAAATATAATTTGTCTACTCTAAATCCATGCCCAAATGTTCCTGGCAGCATGACAACTAAATTTCAAAAGAGCATATGTATACACCAAAAAGTGGTTATAGATATACATCATGAATAGATATAAAATAATTTTCATCTGAATAAATATTTCACCAAAGTTTTGAAACACTCTGCTGGTATGAATGGCTAGGTAGGAAAGGATGCAAAATATTTCACAAAATAGTGATAAAGTACAAACAGCTCGATAACTGCTCATAGCTGCTCTGTGTGACTTTGTGCTAAGAGTACATGGGATTCAGCATGCTATGTCTGCATGAAACTACTTTTATACATTGTTTGAGGTAGTGGCTACACAGGTTTACATACTTAATAAAAATTTCACGGAGAAACTGCAGTACCATATGTAAGTTATTTGCTAATGAGGTAGTGAAGCAAAACTTAAATCCCAAGTTCTAAATATTATGAACTAAACATACAAAAATATTGAATGATATTATTTAGAGAAATGAAAGTCAGTCAACATGTTAAAACAATATAGCTGTTGGTTATTTTATATGTGCCTTGGAAGGAGCCCACAAGGCTGTCTCAATTTTCACTTTATACTTATAAATTCCCTGTTGTCTGCACAAGACTCATCATCATTCACATCCCTATTCTGGGGCTTAATCTTGCTCATCAGATGTGATCATCTCTCCATCACTTGACATTAATACAAAGCTATGAAGGAAGCCTTCATGAAAAGTGGATAGATTTTCCTGTTAATGTGACGGTGCGGCTGATACTTTGGATAATGTGATAGAGAAAGCAGATTACATTTATTTTTCATTAGTGCTTTGCTGCTTTCTCATAACCTAGTCGGAGCTCCTGCTAGTGATAAAAAACCTTTGGCAACAAAATTTGCAGTAGGAGTATTTACACGTACCGAGAGCTAGCCTGAGAGCATTTAAATGAAATTAATTTCCATCAGTAAGCATGCTGGAGCATTTATCCCTCTTAAATGAAAGTGAAAACATGTTAAGGTCTATTGGAAATTTGCCTTGTAGGGTTAGAAAAGCCAAACATAGAAAAGATAATGAATAATAATAGAATTGAAAGCTGGATATCAAAGGAATTTCTAGAACCTGGGCTTGTTGAGGAAAAGAAATAAATGTATTTGTTACAGCTTTTATTGCTTAATTTGCAATAGCAGGTAACTCCTAAAGAATTATTATGAATTACATTAAGTGTTTCTAGGATTGGGGCATTATTTGTTATATTATTTTAGTTTAATTTAATCATATGTAAGTGTATTTTAAAACACATTATTCTCTACTATGGTAGCTTTAAAAGTAACCTTTACTACATACATTTTTTTTTATAGAGTAACTGAGTCTTGATTTATTTTTTTCTCTTTTCTAAGACCTCACACCAAATTCTTTTATACCCTGTATATTTTTTTCTCAAAAGGATAATTCCCTCTTGGTAGCTCAAAGTGAGATAGCTGGTGCCTGCCTTAGAGACATCAGTCCTCTTCGGTCAGCTGGGTGAGCAGCTGAGATTATGATCACAAACATCACTCTTTTGTGCTCTTTTTATCCTTTGTCCACAACCACTGTCTTCTCAGAATGGACTCCTGTTCCTGCTTTTATACAGATCTGTCAGGATCTTTGACACGACTACCAAACAACTGGCAGCAAATCAGCCACAACAACAAGGTCTCTGCAACACTAGCTCCCAGATGGGCAGCAGGTATCCATCCACTACATTGGGTCCTCTCCAGGTGGGAGAAAAGCAGCTACGGATGAAAATTCTCTTTGAGTACCATTATGAATTCACACACATATGCATATTCTACAATTACCACTCCTGTTTCCTAAGAAAATTCTACTTTTTTCATGAGTCATAACAAGAAATTCTAAATTGAAATAATAACATATTTAATTAGTAGCACATGGTTAATAAAGTGTGCTGTAGGGAAATAAAGTATCTGTAGGGAAAATATCTGAATTCTAATACAGAAAGCCTTGGCTATGTAGTTTTGTTTTTATGAAAGAGTAAATCCATTTTTATCTGAGACCTGAAAGATATATAATACAGTTCACTCTAATACTTCACACTGCAAGTGAATAAAAAATAATCACGCAGTATAAAGGATGCCTAGTTTATTTATAACAATGTGTCTACTAAAAAGTAAATTAAACAGTGAACAATATTACACAATGTGTAACACAGAGAATAATTATACTAAGTGCAACTTAACTCCCAAGTTCAAGCACAGAGACAGGGCTGAGCCTCACTGTAGGTGAGCTCACAGACACACAGTAGGACTTCAACAAGAAAAACCCAGATCAAACAAATGCAATGGCAGATATATCAGCAGTATAAATGCAGTAGCAGAAAGGAACATCCTTTTTAGAGCTTCAGGGAGAATAGTAGCCTACATTAACAAGCACCTTGAAGTACCGAATATGGACACAATAGATATTTAATTCTTGTTTGCTTTATCCACACAAAGGAAGTTAGCATATACAGTGTCCTCTGATCTCATTTGTCCCTCAAACTAGAAGTCACTATGGAAGAGTCATGGGATAGATTGTTCCAGCTGGCCCTCAGGAATACTCAACTCAGCTTATACTTTGGCTGAAGATTGCTTTTCCAGAACCAGGGTCCTCAGGTTCCTATTGTTTGAGCATAGAAGTTAACTGTACTTTAAGAAGGTAATAAGTACTAATACACAGACTCTAGTATTTTGTGATGATTAAATCAGAGTGTGATGTCACAAGAAGTATGTACACAATAATATCCCTAAATCTCATTACCTCCAAAGCTTTAAAACAGTTGATGTAATTCACACATATCACAATATATTCATGCCATCTTAGTGAGTGAGTTAATGAATAAAAACTAAGATTTTCAGAAGAATAAATTCATGATTATTTGAAAAATCTAAGAAATGTGCAAATGGAACCTTTACTCTATTATTTTGAGTGTTCTCCATTGTTTCTGATAACAAAGTGATGTTTTCAAATTTAGTAACTACAGCTAAATTATCTCAGTTATCTCAGATAATAACATAATTATCTCTTTAAATAATGACTTCAGTTGCATATTTAAAGATTTTTAAAAGCATTTTCAGTGATAACAGCTCTGTGTGTGAATATTTAGTTTGATTTCTGTCTGTGGTGAGAGACATACATCTCGATTTCATTGGTCTGAAGGTGGTAATATAGATTTTCAAGCACCAAGTCCCGAATAAGCTCTCTTTTTATCAGTACATTTTTGATACCCTTGTCAAAGATTTCTACATATTAAAAGGAAACTAACAGCAAAGTGCTGTGGGATGGTCTGTATGTCAAATCTGTTGCTCTGATTGGCTAATAAATAAAACACTGATTGACCAGTGGTCAGGCAGGAAGTATAGGCAGGACTAACAGAGGAGAAAAGAACAGGAAGGTGGAAGGAGTCACTGCCAGCCACAGCCAGGACAAGCAGCATGTAAAGATGCCAGTAAGCCATGGGCCATGTGGCAAGATATAGATTTATAGAAATGGATTAATTTAAGATATAAGGACAGTTAGCAAGATGCCTGCCACGGCCATACAGTTTGTAAGCAGTATAAGTCTCTGTGTTTACTTGGTTGGGTCTGAGTGGCTGTGGGACTGGCAGGTGAGAGAGATTTATCCTGACCATGGACCAGGCAGGAAAACTCTAGCTACAGCAAAGTAAACAAACAACTTGTACATTTAAGAAAATATTTACCAACTATATTTTAGACAGGGAATCCATGTCTAATATACATAAAGAATTACAAAACTTGACTTTAGAAAACACTCAAAGTGCCAATCTAAACTGAGCAAAAAAGTAAAAACAAATGATCAATAGGCATTTAAAATTGTTCTGTGTTGTTAGATATCAGGGAAAATAAAATTATAATTAATTTCAGACACACTACCTCATCCAAATTAGAAGAGCTATCAGAGAAAAATAGACAGCAGTAAATTCTGGCAAGGATGTAAGAAATGAGTGACCACTATTTACTATTGGTGAGAGTGTAAACTAGTGCATGCATACATTGTGGAATTCAGTAAAGTGGTTGCTCACAATATGGAAAATAGAATTACCATATAACCCAGCTATATGATTCCCAAGGTGCTCAATATTTTACCTTAGAGCTACTTTCACATTCATGGTTATTACTTCATTATTCACTATAACAACAAAATGAAATGAGCTTGCATACAACAAAACATGCTATGAAATTAGAGTGTATATATACAATGGAATATGATTTAAGCAAAATGGATGAATCTGGAAAGTAGTATATTTGACTCAATATATAACTCAGACTCAAGAAAAAATAGATAAAATGTCTGGGCCAGTAATATGGCTCAGTGGATAAATGTGCTTATTGTCAAACCTAATGAATTGAGCTCAATCTCTAGAACCCAAATATTGAAAGAACAGAACCAGACTCCACACATTGTCCTCTGATCTCCACCCACATACTATGTGTCCTGTTTTGGTTTGCTTAGAAACCTGGATTTCAATATGCAGAAAAGTGAAATTTGACCATAATCTACTCTCCTTCTCAGAATTCAAGTCTAAATAGATCAAGGATCTTAACACACACAAAAAAATGATTCTTTGAAAGTGCAAGAGTACGCTTCAATTTATGAAATTGAAGGAGTGAAATTGCTGATGAAAATTTCATAGTGAAGGAACAGAAATAATTGACAATGGGAATCTTACATTTTTAAAAATGGCTAACAAAACAGTTTTCAAACAAAATAGTCATCTGAGGGAAGAAAAAAAACCCAGAAAAAAAAAAGAAAATCTTTATCAACTGGACATTAGACAAAGAATTGCTGTCTGGAATATACATAAAAATCTTAAAAATTAATATGAATAAATGAATAATCCAATTCTTAAAAGGGCAATGGAACTGAATACAAAGGTCTTTAAATAATAAACATAAGTCGTTAGAAAAGAAATTTCAAAATATTTAATATCTTTACCTATCTGGTAGGTTTAAAAATCCATATTACCCCCACCTGAGTAACAAAGAAAAGAAAAAAACTCACAAATGCTGGCATAGATGTGAGGGAAACCAACTTTATACTCTTTTGGTTGGAAGCAGCAAAGTTGTGAAGCCATTTTGGAAATCAATTTGAAGTTTTCTCTGAACTGTAGGAATAGAACTTCCAAATCACCTAGCAGCATCACTCAAAGGATTTTTATCCTAATACAGAGATGTGTGTACATCCATGCTCATTCATATTTCATTCATAGTAGCTTGGTAATTGAATCAACCAACATGACAAGCAACTGATGAATGGATAATGAAAGTGTTGTATACATACACCAAGGTTATCAATAAACTGTAAAGAAAACTGAAATTATGAAATTTCTAGATAAGTGGATAGGAATGGAAAAAAAATAAAGATAGTGGAGTTACCCAGGCCTAAAAGGCAAACACCATATGTTTTCTTTCACATGTGAATTCAAAGATTTTAGATTTTTTTAAATAAAATTTATTCATTTATTGGCAGTTCTTCCTCCCTCCTCTCCTCCATTTCCCTCACCCTACCTTCCTACTGTCCCACCCAATCCACTCCTTCCCTGTTTCTGTTTAGAAAGGGTCAGGCCTCTCCTGGGTGCGAACAAAACATGACATGTCAACCTGAGGTAGGACTAAGCACCTCACCTTCTAGAAAGGCTGAACAAGGCAAATCGGTATGAGGAATAGGTTCCCAAAATTCAGTCAAAGCATCAGGAACAGTCCCTGCTTCTAATGCTAGGAGGCCCACAAGTAGATCAAGATACACAACTGTCACCCATATGTAGAGGGCATAGGTTGGTCCTATGCAGGCTCCCTAACTGTTAGTCCCAAGCTTCTATGAGTCGAGCTTAGTTGTGAATGTGGGTTCCCTTGTGATGACTAGCTAATACAGTTATTCCTCCCTCTCTTCAACAGAATACCTTGAGCTCGGTCAGTGCTTGGCTCTTGGTTTCTGCATCTGTTTTCATCAGTTACTAGATGAAGCTTTCCTGATTAAAATTGGGGTAGTCACCAATCTGATTATAGGAGATGACCAGTTCAGGCTACGTACCCACTATTCCTAGGAGTCTTAGCTGGGGTTATCCCTATAGATTCATGGGAATTTCCCTTGTACCCAGTTTCTAGATGACCAAAAATGAGCCCCCCGCCCCAGATCTCTTTCAGTACCATCCTCCTCTATCCACCCACCAACCTGATTTCTCATGGTACCATATGCACCTGGCTCCAATCTACCCAGAAGATCTCCACTATTTTCCTTTCCCAAGAAGATCCATGTGTCCTCCCTGGGGCCCTCCTTGTTACCTAGCCTCTATTAGGATATGGATTGTAGCATGATTATCCTTTACTTTATAGCTAATATCTACTTATGAGTGAATACATACCATATTTGTCTTTCTGGGTCTGGGTTACCTCACTCAGGATGATTTTTCTAGCCCCATCCATTTGCCTTCAAATTTCCTGATGTCATTGTTTTTAATAGCTGAATAATACTCCATTGTGTAAATGTACCACATTTTCTTTATCTATTCTTTGATGAGGGACATGTAGGTTGTTTCCAGTTTCTGGTTATTATAAATTACATTGCTATGAACATAGTTGATTAATGTTATATTTTATGTGTTTAACCTGAAGGCTATGTGCAAATCAAGAAACTAGAAACAGGATATTGGTAGGGGCTGTCTTTAGGGAAGGGCGTGGTAAAATACAAGAAAGTCAAAGTAGAGAAGAAGACTACTTTAGAAGGAAAGATTCAAATATAGAGAAGTAGGCAGTTGGAAAATGAGGTATTAACAAAAAGTTTAACAAAAATGAAGATGAATGAAAAAGCTATATGAAAACTTATCATCTTGAAATCCAAGGAAAAGATTCCATTAGATGGATAGTAGAAGACAGGGACACGAAAGAAAAGGGAGGATCTACTTTTAAATGATGGTATGAGATTATAAGAACAGAGGCTAGAGGTGGCTTTGCCAAAACTAAGAACAGATGAATCCTTATGAAAATCCCCAAGTTTGTAGGTAAATAAAGAAATATAAGCTTGGCAGTGGTGGCACACAACTTTAATCCCAGCACTTGGGAGGCAGAACGAGGCGGATCTCTGAGTTCGAGGCCAGCCTGGTCTACAGAGCAAAATTCAGACAGGCACCAAAACTACACAGGGAAACCCTGTCTCAAAAAACAAAACAAAAAATAAAATAAAATAAAACAAAAACAAGAACAAAAAAGAAATATAGTTATTTTTTAAGAGAGTTTGAAATAAGTATCCTACGTTGGTAGACATGTTGCTTTCTGAAAGACATGAATTGTTAAATGAAAATCTCAGCACCAGGCATGGAATATCTCTCTACAGTCTATTCTATGGGGAGTGTATTATGGGGAGTGTAACACAGTGTATTACCATTTCTCATGGATATCCATCATAATTAGATAATATGATGCTATTGTTGAAAATGCCACTCATTTTTGATGGGGAATTTATAAAACTAAACCTTAAAATTACCAGGGAACTCGGTCTTCATTGGATGCTTACATAGTATGAAAAGGTGCTATGAAGGCTTCTAGGATAGAAAAGGCATCACTGATTTCATCCATCACTGAACAATGATGCTAAACTACTGACCTCCCTGGAAAAGTTTGACCATTGGTTCAATAGAGACCTAGAGGTTATAGGAGTGTATAATTGGTTATGAAGATGGTTCCACTGGTAGGATTTCATACCTGCACTGTAAACCTGGTCAAATACCCGTGACTGGGGAGAACATACACTCTAGATGTGGAGGGGAGTATTGTTGTTGTTTGACTAAATAGTTATGATTTCAAATTGTCGTCTAAATTTTTATGTTTATGTTCACAGATCTGAGTTGCTCTCAACTTTGATCTTAATAGTTTGTTGCTCTCAAACTGTTGTTGTTTGGCTAAATGATTATGATTGCAAACAGTCTTCCAAATATTTATGTTTATATCCATAGATTTATATAGCTCTCAACTCTTTTACAACTGGTGAGCATGAGTGGATGGGTCATCTACATCAAATCTCTACCATCCCAGGCACAGGGAACTTTATGGAAGAGTAGTGGAAGAAAAAGCTAAGAGCTGGCAGGCAGAGTTAGAGTTGTGAAATGCTGCTTTTGTAGAAATTACATTGACTCATGAGAACTCAGGTTACCTGCAAAAGACCTGCACAAGACCAAGAGAGTCAAATGTCTAGGTTTGGTTGAGGAGTGTCAAATGAGAAGGGCACATGCCCATAGGCCAAATTGTTGGCAGTGGAAAGCTGCTTCAGGAGGGAGAGTCACTTTGTGGACACAGCACTATTCAATTTCCTAGCTCTGGTAACTGCTACATATCCATGTGCATATGGATAATATCAACCGAACTTGGGTTGCTAATAACATAAAAATGCACATCTGAAGAAGTATGGCATTTGGAGTGAGATGGGTTTGAGGTATTAGCAGGACCTGGAGAGGTTGTATTTAAAAAGATATGATCAGTATTGATGATATAGTTCCATAAAAACTTCAAATAATAAAAATATAATTGAAAGAAAAACATTAAAATGGCCAATAAACCCCAAAAATTTGAAGTGCATAGAGTTATAAATTCATTTTTATTATGTCTATTGGGTGTTGCACATTCATATTAATTGAGAAAAATGATGGTTGTACAATAATTTACTTTTGGTTTTGAATTTGTGAAGATTCAAGGAAAATATAGACAGCTCTGGGTGCCTTGGTCATTAGGACACATTCTTAACTTCAGATCCTATGCTTGCAATTGTTTGGTTTCCATTCCCGGCTATTTTGCCTTTCAGAACTATGCCCAAAATAAAGAAGAGCCTTTGAAGTTAAAGAACATTTTAATTTTCCATCAAGAAAAATTCCCAACCAAATAGCCAAGCCTGAGACTCTTGAAATAACTCCTTTCTTTTCCTCATAGTTCACAGGCACTAGACAAAAATGAATAAAAGTTCTTCAATGTGCTCTTTGAAATAAAACCTGTTAGTACTACTACTACTACTACTACTACTACTACTACTACTACTACTACTACTACTAC
>CABHPQ010152230.1:0-41230 GCA_902168405.1 Peromyscus aztecus | reverse complement strand
GAAATGTCCAGAAGGACCAGCTACAGATATAGGGAAAAATAGCTTCCTGACATATTGACTTAGATGCTACACATTATATAAGATAACACTTCTAGTGTTTGACATCCACACTAACTTAAAAGGAAGTAGGGAAAGGAGTCTAGTATAGCTGGAATTTCAGAGAGTAGAAAGACATGGTATCTTCAGTCTTCGGAGCAATGGAAACTCATTGTGGACATTATGGTAATGAAGGAACAAGAGTGGATTTAGAATTTAAATAACCTTTGAGGACCTGTGGAGAAGTATGTTGGCCACTTGGTGAATAGTTTAGACAAGAAATGATATTTACTTGGTTTCAAATAGTTTTTCAACCGGAGACATCGGATTACAATATTATTCTGAAGATTTTCTTTTGTATCAAAGGAAATCATATTCTGAACAGGCATAAACATTAGAGAGATACTAGAGAAGACATTTCACACATGCTAAAAGGAAGCAGCAGTTTCTTAGGACATGAAAATGGACCTACTCCACTGTGTTTCATTGGTATTCATTTCCTAGCAGAGAATAAAAATCTCTTGGGAAATACAGGCAAAAGGCAATTACAAAATTGCTCCATGCCTTGGTATTATTCATCTCACATTCAGCACAAATATTCCAAACCACAGAAAAGAGCTATGGCAATCTCATTATTGAAAAACTTCCTAATTTTTCCCTAGTTCTCATAAAATATCCATCACTCTGGCAGACTTGTAAGCAGTGAAGTCCAATATCACTTGATTTTTGTTTCATTTGTTTTTCTTTTCACAATGATCAAGTTCAGTCCCACCTTAACCTTCAACATTTATATTTTTTGCATATGTGAACAGAACACAAACTAAAAATTATTTGAGAAGGAAGAACACTTATTTCCCCCCAATTTACCTAAATAGTGCTCTTTAGATGAATTTAGAACATTAGGATGAAAGGGCTGTATTCGCAAAGCAATGTGCATTAAACCGTGATTCTCTCAGGTTTATTTGTTTCTCTAAATACTACTGCAATTGTTGGCTCTTTTAAAAATTATATTTCTCCGAACACAGTTAATGGAGCTTAACCCTTTTAAGTTGGTATGATTAAACAGTGGAGATGATGATTCCTTTCTGTTTATGAAGCACTTTAATCATGGAAATGAAACAAGGAGAGGAAGTGTTTGCATGGAACACTAAGAAGGCTAAATGACAATTATTCCTAAAGTAAGGAACTACTGGAGAGCAACCAAAGAACTTGTCAAAATTAAACTCTAATCTTTTATTTTCAAAAACATAAAGGGCTACAAATGTTATATACAGTGACCTGAATCATTTGTTGCTAACAGCTGTATTTGGACTGAAGCCTTTGATGGACAAATGTTTTCAGAATTAGGATTGTTGTCTGTGTGGTCTAGTGTTCTGTTGTACACGAAGCACAATGATTTAGTGCTCATAGGTCCTCATTTAATCACTTGGGTGACAGAGGCAGGAGAATCTCTGTGAGTGTAGAGCAGGCTAGCCTCACACTCACAAGTGCTGGGATTAAAGGAATGAGCCACCACACCCAGCCAAAATAACATTTCTAAGGAATGTAAACTTTAAATCTATTCTTAGCACTAACAATGATATAAAGAGCACAATATTTTAAAAAGAGAGAGAAAACTCAAAGTATATCATTAATGTGATACTTATGATGAAGATTCTGCAATAGACCTTCTTTATTATAAAATAACAGAGACCACAATATTGATAACAAACTTGTGAAAGAAATTGTATACAATTTATCACCAACATGTGATACATGAGAAATACAAAGATAATGATTGAAATGCTTTGAATAAATATTTGGCACTAATCTCACTCAATTCCCATTGAGGTTTCTTCATTTATTTGGAAAATTCATAGATAAATAACAGTGTTTTTTTAAAACATCCTAATGTAGTTTATTACTGTTAATTTAACCTATGTTTCCTATTCAATTATTGCATTTCAGCTTAACACAAAGCCCATGTTCTCAAAAGCTTTCATTTCAGTTTCAAAATAGAAAAAAAAAGAACCCCAAATATATATTTTATTTCTTTGAGTCATTTTTCACATTCTGTCTGGTATATACAATCTATGGTATGTAGGTCACACACATACTAAGAAAGAATGAGTGCATCCCAACCCACTCATAGATAATAAAGCCATGTCAAAATGTCAAAAGGCAGAACACCCAATTCTTTATTTACCTACTTAACATATAAAGATGCTCATTACCTACTTTGACACCTTCTCATTTTTTTCCCTTTGAAATGACATAGTAAAATCTATAAATGTCTTTGGCCTGTTGAATCTAAAGTAAGTGCTTTGTGATGCTGCCATTCATTGTGTGCACTGAGGACAGCATTCCCCTTTTCAATGACTTCATTAAAGAAATGCATGTGAGTGCATGATGGACTATATTACTATAGGGCATGTTCTATAAAATTCACCTTCATCTTATTTCTTATTCTGCTTAGCTGTCACATAGCCTAAAAATAAATGGGGTCAAACCCGTGATCCCTGACTTACTGTTGCTTCTTGTGAGTAGTAGGAAGAAAACTTCTTGTGTTGTTTTGTCTTTAAACTCCTCAAGCACATATTCTGTGCTTGTTGTTTTCATGCCCCATTTACCATTATTATTAGGTTTCAATCCACATTTTATTCCTCTGCTTTATTTGTCAAAAAAAATGCTTAGCAACTCACATAGTAATATAAAGTCATTTTCAGAGCAGATTTTGCCACCAGAATGCCAAGTGCCACTTTCAGCCCTGAAATGTACTGATCACAGGTACTTGGGACTTTCGCCTCAATTATCATTTCTAGTTGTGATAAAGGATGTAGAGTTTGCACACTTCACACACACACACACACACACACACACACACACACACACACATTGAACTTGGTCTGTTGTATAGTAATTTTTGTTGCATTGTAGATATAACAACACCCATTTCTATAACATTGACTACATCGTTCTCTTTCAATTTTAGTATTTGGATCACTTTCTTATTTTACAGTCAGCATCATCACTTAGGGTACACTTGAATGAGTTGTTCATTTAATTCTCTCCATTCTTGTTTATTTAGTGGATACATTTTTATTCCAATATATAACTAATAATTTGTCCTTATATTTATGTTTATCTCCCCAGATATCCATGTTTCACACAAATTCCCATTAGAAAATTTTATTTTATAAATTATATCTTAGGATTGCCAAATTTCTCAATACTTTGTATTGGGATACAATCTGGAACAGCAATACAGAACACACAAGTTCTGTGTTACTGATATTATACAAAATTATCCTCCTTTTTGTTATAGAAGAGTAGTTAATAGATTCTATAAATTTGCAACTCAAAATTTTATTTACCTTGCTTTAAAAAAAATAGAAAATCCTTTTCCTGTCACATTTATTTCAATGACTCTTACAGATTCTCATTGTATAAACCTATAAGCTAATTTTGCTCTTTGCTAACTACCAGATGTTGATAGGGGAACCACTTAAAATGTTTAGTATTGGAATACTATCTCAGCTCAACAGATAATTTTAAAAATGATGAATATAGGGAAGATGCATCTTATTCTTTAAAAAATTTTGAAAGTTACACATTCAGTTATGCATTCTTGTTAAAAACCAAAAGCAAATAGCTTTGCACTAATATAATGATTTTCTATACAGAGACAAAATTCTGCAATAGCAGTATGTATCTGTTATTTGGATATCAGATTTCTGATCAGGTATGCATTTGTTTTTTCTTTGAAAACTACTATTACTACCTCAATCAGAATGTATTGCTTCACTGAACACAGGGGGTTTCTTCATTTTGTTATTTTTTTCTTTCATTGAAAGTAGACATTTATAAATTATATCATGATTATAATTTCTATTCTCTATTCGTACCAGTTCCTCCCCAAAACTGCTCCCATAGGTTTCTACCCCATTCCATTCTTTCATTAGAAAACTGGTAACATTACCAGGGAATAGAGTAGACTAACAGCAAATCTTCACCTTGCTTTCTGCTCCCCCAAATTCAATCCCCCAATATCATTCCCAACTATGCAACAGAACACCTGCTTCCTTAAGTCTCCCCAAGACCAGTACCATTTTTAATGGATCACACAGATCTACCTCTACTAATCTCATGCCACATAATCCTTGCTTTATCATGGCCCACAAACCCAGCAGGCACTCCCTGGGAATCTACTGGTCACTTTGACCAGGAAAAGAGATAGGCGAACAAAATATGTTCACCTCTATATCCATTCCCAAGTCCAATCCCCAGTCTCATCCACAGTTCTATAGCAGACCCACTTCAGTTTCTCTTCATGCCCTGACCCCATTCCTCTTACACAGTCGAATTCTATTATGCCAAACCACTGGGAGACTGGTGATGCAGCTCACTGAACAGAGTTCAGCTAGCTTGGGAAGATTTTTCAACCCCCCCCCCCAAAAAAAAATGGTGGGCTTGTCCATACATAATTTTTTTCTACTATTCCTTTTTCATTTTAATAGCTTACTACCTATGAGAGTTAATCTTATTTTTCAACCAAATGGGATCTATATTCAAGTAGGAAAATAGCTGTTACACACAAAAGTGGGGGATATCTTAATTTTGTTAATTAATATGGGAATACTTGTCCATTGTGGGTAGCACCATTCCCTGGGCTGAGTCTTGGGCTGGATGAAAAGGAGAAGAAAGTGAGGTGAGCACAATCATTCGTCCTTTTCTGATTCCTGAATTAGGATGGGGTGTTATACACTCTTGTCTTATTATTGTTGCCAAATTGGACAGTACACTTGAACTCTGAGCTGAAATAAATCTCTTTACCCTTGAGTTATTTTTGAACAAAAACTTCAGAGGAAAGACACACTAATAGCTTTTGTCATCCACCTTCTGTCATAATTTGTCAGTCTCTGACTTTTGTCTTCTCAATGAAATCTTTTTTTCTAAAACTAAATTCCTTATCTGTCAATGGATAGTTTTCATTAAATAAAAAATCTAAATAACTTTGTTTATTTTGCTTGTGGTTTTAGCACTAAGTGTTGATAGAATATTTAAACACTATTATTCTTAGTTCATAAATGTCTGCAATTCTGTGCTAACTCTATTGCATTGGATGCCAACTCCTAATGAAACCCTACACAATCTTCAGCATTCTGTCCCCTTCCTCCTTTCCTGTATCCATTCTTAAGTTTGCTGTAGCTTAATGAACTTCATATGAAAACATTTGTTGTTTGATTTAAAAAATTATGCCCAAATCATTACCGCTTTTTGAATCTTGTTATTTCAAGTCTAGATTTTTTTCAATACTCATCATGGGAAGGAGAGATAGTTCACTGCTTAAGAGGACTTTATGTACTTTCAGAGGACCCATGTACAGGTTCGATTCTCAGCACCCATTTTATGGCTTACAACCATCAGAAACCTAATCCCAGAGGATTCAGTGCTCTCTTTGGGACTTCAAGGACCCCAGGCATATGCATGTTACATAGACATACATCTATTCCAAACACCAATTCACATTAAATTAATTAATTAAACTTTATTTTCTTGGATGCTCCATAGCATTTGCGGATTGTATATGGAATGCTCCCAAGGCCAGTGTGATAAAATGTTATTTACAGCTAGACACTATGAGAATGTAGTGGTATACTTTATGTGAAAGTTCTAAAACATTCATCTGTGCCTCCCACGAATCCAGCCAATACTCAGACCATTCTTAACTGTATCTTATATTTTGAAGATGAAATTTGAAGGTTTGCCCAACTATCACCCTTCTATGATATTTTTTTTATTATCACAAGTCTTCAATAACAACTGAGAAAGCATAGACTGCACAACCTGAAACCACTAGTGAGAAATAAATGAGGTAGAGCAATAACAAGAATAACTTTTGTACTTAGAACATGATTTATCTAAAGTATCTTTTATTGTGGTAGGTAAATGACTGACAGCTTTTGCAGGTCAAGCTCTCACTAGTTTATAGAGTCTACTTTAATACCCAGTGACTCTGAGTCCTGCTCCCTATTGTGACTGTCCTCACGGGGTTGTATTCCTCTCTTGCAGCTCCAAACATTTTCATTCTATTGATTTATGCTTGTCACTGTTGCCTATTTGTGTCTGTTTCGAAATAACTTTTGTGAACACTTCTTTCACATGATTCCGTTAATAAAGATAAAGATACTTTATGTGTGTAGCTACTGACATTGCAGGGGGCATAATCTCACAGAAATCTCCCTTATTTTCTTGTTTTTACAATCTTCTTTCTTCCTCATTTACACTGCTCCATGAGCCTTAGGTGAGAGATTGTTTTGTAGAGATACCCATTGGGACTGAGCTCCATAATTCTGAATTTTGATTGGTTGTGGTTTTCTTTAGTAGTGTTTTTAAGTGAGCATGAATATATGTATATATATATTAATTTAATTAATATATATTTATATTCATTTAAAAAAGAGATAAGACTATTTCTTACCATAGACAAGGAAGAGGTCAATATTTTAAAATAAATAAATGAAATGTAGGGCAGCATGATTAACTTAAAAATAAAATTAGAATAGAGGATGGAATTTACTCTGACTTTTCTGACAGACCCTCTATAGATTCATTTTTTTCATCAATAAAATGAGGTGACTGAGTAGACATTTAAAAATGTAAAACAATTCTCCTATCTTTTTTATTTTATAACTTAATTTAATTTTACATATCAGGCACAGATTCCCCTGTCCTCCCTCCTCCCGCCGCCCCCCCTCACCCCAGCCCACCTCCCATTCCCATCTCCTCCAGGGCAAGAACTCCCCTGGGGTTTCAGCTCAGCCTGGTAGATTCAGTCCAGGCAGGTCCAGTCCACTTCTCCCTGCACCCAGGCTGAGCAAAGTGTCCCAGCATAGGCCCCAGGCTACAAAAAGCCAGCTCATGCACTAAGGACAGGTCCCTGTCCCACTGCCTGGGGGCCTCCCAAACATTTAAAGCTAATCAACTGTCTCACTTATCCAGAGGGCCTGATCCAGTTCCATGGGGGCTCCTCATCTATTGGTTCATAGTTCATGTGTTTCCACTAGTTTGGCTATTTGTCCCTGTGTTTTTCCAATCATGGTCTCAACAATTCTCGCTCATACAATCCCTACTCTTTCTCTCCAATTGGACTCATGGAGCTCCACCTGGGGCCTGGCCATGGATCTCTGCATCCAGTTCCCTCAGTCATTGGATGAGAGTTCTACCACAACAGTTTGTGTGTTTGGCCATCCTATCACCAGAATAGGTCAGTTCGGGCTTTCTCTCAACCATTGCCAGTAGTCTATTGTGGAGGTATCTTTGTGGATTTCTGGGGACCTCTCTAGCACTTTGCTTCTTCCTATTCCCATGTGGTCTTCATTTATCATGGTCTCTCTTTCCTTGTTCTCCCTCTCTGTTCTTGATCCAGCTGGGATCTCCCGCTCCCCTAAGCTCTCTTTTCCCTGACCCTTGCCCTTCATTACTCCCAATCACATCCAGTTTGCTCATGGAGATCTCATCCATTCCTCTGTCATTGGGTGATCCCTGTTTCTTGTTGGGTCATGTTTTCTAGGTAGCCTTCCTGGAGTTGTGAGTAGCAGTCTAGTCATCTTTGTTTTACATCTAGTATCCTCCTATGAGTGAGTACATACCATGTTTGTCTTTCTAAGTCCGGGTTACCTCACTCAGGATGATTTTTTCTAGATCCATCCATTTGCCTGCAAACCACATGATGTCATTGTTTTTCTCTGCTGAGTAGTACTCCATTGTGTATATGTACCACATTGTATTTATCCATTCTTCAGTTGAAGGGCATGGAGGTTGTTTCCAGGTTCTGGCTATTACAAATAATGCTGCTATGAACATAGCTGAGCATGTGCCCTTGTGGTATGATTGAACATTCCTTGGGAATATACCCAAGAGTGATATAGCTGGGTCTTGGGGGAGATTGATTCCCAATTTTCTAAGAAAGTGTCATATTGATTTCCAAAGTGGCTGTACAAGCTTGCATTCCCAACAGTGGAGGAGAGTCCCTGTTGCTCCACATCTTCTCCAGCATAAGCTGTCTTCAGGGTTTTTGATCTTAGCCCTTCTAACAGGTGTAAGATAGTATCTCAGAATCATTTTGATTTGCATTTCCCTGATGATTAAGGATGTTGAGCAATTCCTTAAATGTCTTTCAGCCATTTGAGCTTCCTCTGTTGAGAATTCTCTGCTTAGTTCTACAGCCCATTTCTTAATTGGACTGTTGGGCATTTTGATGTGTAATTTCTTGAGTTCTTTATATATTCTAGATATCAGCCTTCTATCAGATGTGGGGTTGGTGAAGATCTTTTCCCATTCTGTAGGCTGTTATTTTGCCTTGTTGACCGTGTTCTTTGCTCTACAAAAGCTTATCAGTTTCAAGAGGTCCCATTGATTGATTGTTTCTCTCAGTGTCTGTGCTACTGGTGTTATAATTAGGAAGTGATCTCCTGTGCCAATGCGTTTAAGACTACTTCCTACTTTCTCTTCTGTCAGGTTCAGAGTAACTGGCTATATGTTGAGGTCTTTGATCCACTTGGACTTAAGTTTTGAGGTTGGCAACAGATATGGATCTATTTGCAGCCTTCTACATGTTGACATGCAGTTATGCCAGCACCATTTGTTGAAGATGCTTTCTTTATTCCATTGTACAGTTTTGGCTTCTTTGGCACTTTTCTTTTTCCAAAATTATTAATTCAATAGCTTCACTATTGCTTAATTTTTATTTGATTTAAAATTTAGAAAATTGTACACAAAAAAATTTTCAGGATGAAAAATGAAAAAATGTATTCTGGATATACAATGAAAGAAATTTACTTGCCTTCTTGCTTCTCATATTATTTATATTTAAATGAGTATGTTATTAAAATAAGTATTACAATGCTATTCTCATATTATTCCAACACTGATTCCTCTTGCTTGCTTAAATAGACAAATATTTTTTGGAAAATGCAAAACATATTTACTAATATTTAATGAGAAAGATACTGGTAATTTGAGGCTACTCTGTCTTGAGTAGAGAATCCTAAATTTATTAATTTTCAATTAAATTGGGATTTCTTTGCTTTGTAATGAGAGAAGACACTAAAGTTTTATATTTGAAAATAAAATATGTTTTGACCCCAAAGAAAATTAATGAAAAGAACAATGATAAGCTACAACCAAAATATAATTGCAAATAGTGAAATGGAAAATAATAATAATACAAAAAAGAGAGTCATACTAGATGGATTTATCCAATTTTTTTCATATGCATGCATTATTTTATATTTTTGTGTTGTTTTGTTTTTAAGACAATTGGATTGTTGGATTTTGTTTCTTTTATCCATGGTTTTGATGATACCTTTAACTTCAGAAATAAAAAAAAAATTTAGATGGACAAAATGATTAAGAATGAGAGCCGGGCGGTGGTGGTGCACGCCTTTAATCCCAGCACTCAGGAGACAGAGCCAGGTGGATCTCTGTGAGTTCAAGGCCAGCCTGGGCTACCAAGTGAGTTCCAGGAAAGGCGCAAAGCTACACAGAGAAACCCTGTCTCGAAAAACAAAACAAAACAAGCAAACAAACAAACAAACAAAAAAAAAAAAACCAAAAGAATGAGGATTCCACAGCCTTAATAAAAAACAGAAGGAACAATTGCTTATACAGAAATATGAATTTACTATTAATAATGTAAAGTATGATGAAATTTCAGCTTGCTGTTTTTATCAGAGATGCACTCTTCTAAATCAACTAAACATTGGGTTTTGCTCTTAGAAATCCATCATCTCTGCTGAAAAGCATGAAACCACACTGTAAATATCGATAACATCTTCAAATTTCAACAAATGTCAGGTCAGAATAGAGTACAGGTAAATGTGTGTGTCCATGCTGACAGCTGCTGGAAGAAGCATTTATTTAAATGCTATTTCATATTCTTTCACTTGGAAGTACAATTGAAGGCATATCAAATATAAGACACATTTATTTGAAATTTTATATTGAAATATAAATCTATTTGTTCCTGTTCCACTGTCTGAAATGGTGTTAGTATTTCTATGTTTTGAGTTTTTAAACAGACGGTTTAAGATTATAATTTTATCAGTTACGTATTTAATATTATTATTTCACTGATGCAAATACTTGTAGTTACAATATGATCTTTATTCTTTATGTAAACTAAAGAGAGAGGGGTGTGATTAATTTGGATAGAACTGCTCATAGGCATAAACCTAATTTTAGTCCAAATGATAGTTGAATAATGCTTGGAAGTTAAATTCATCATAAATTTTCAGCATCTACCAAAATGATAATATCACATAACAAGGATGCATTATAATTACAAAAATATTTCATTTGGTGTGTATGGTATGATTTGAGTTTTGGTGTGAGTAAATTCCACAGTGGCTCACATATGTCAATATCCTACTGTAAAGATGATATGGGAAGGGGGCTGCATCTCTCTAATACTTTAGGACAAGCTTAGGATGTGGGTAAACTAAAACTGCTCCTCTGATCCAATAACCTTTAGAACTGTTTCATAGTGTGACTTTTTTGGTGGGAGATATTCAAAATATAAAATTGTTTGTTAAGGGCATATAAATGTGGGCAGTAATGGAAAGTAGTTTTATTGTTTTTCAACCTATTTTAACAATTCTGTTGATCACGGAAATTCAATTAGTGCTTTTTGGTGGGTTTATATTTTTATCAGACCCAGGTAGTGCACTAGAGGACTAGAGTAATGATGATTTAAAGACAAGAGACACTGGAGTCCTCAGGGTTGTCATGTACAAAAGAAAACAACATAAGAATAAGACATTCAAGATCACTTTTCTCCAATTTTCATTTTCTCTTTCCTTTTGTTGTCTCATCTACATCAGACAAGCCACTCTCAATGATTCCACTGAAGATGATTCAAGCACTATTATTATTTGGATACAATTTTTTTTCATCATGAGATTTGCTTTCCATTTCTCTGTGTCCTCTCCACCCACAAACTTTATTTATCATCAGGAACCCTCCCTTTTCTATGCTGGGTTCTTGATGTATTTGTGGCCTATACTTTGGTCTCTATGTACTTGATTATTGCAGAAAACCATGTTTCTCTTAGGCTACTTCCTCCCAGTCCTGATGTCCTTTTCTAGTTTACAGCCATCACATTTACTTCACCCTTTGTCAAGGCAAATTGCCCTCAGTCAATCAGTCTTGTGCTAGAGATGCCTGAATGATTCCCTTTGACGAGACATCTTAATACACTTGAAATCCTTTACATTTAGACAATATTCTGCTTTATTTTGGTGATTTCTAACTGACCTGCTGAGTACAGTCTTTCTCCTCATCTATATTTTTGAACTTAAATACTACTTTTATTTTTCTTGGGAAATTTCATAGATGTATACAACATATTTTGATTGTAGCTACCTTCCACTCTTCCTTCCCTTCATCACCTTCTGGACCCTACTCTCAGTTTCAAGTTCATTACTTATTTTTAAACCTGCTAAATCTGGTGAGAGCTGTCAATATCCTCATGGGTATGGCATCAAGTGGAGCTAGAGTTATCTACCAGGGCCCACACCTCTAAAAACACGACTCTCCTTAAAACAGAGAATGATCTGAGAGTTAATGTGCATGTTTTTTCTTTCATCTTCTATGTCTTGGGGAATCAGTTATCAACACATGTTATGGTTACCAAAATGCCTCCATCCTTGAAGACACAACAAAAACTGCCGGCTCTTCTGTAAGCTTTCCATTTTCATTAATTTTCATCTTGAAATCTGTATTTTAAAAATATTTCATGATATTTTATTATCACTCATTATAAGTAAAACAGTGTAGTGGTTGCCTTAGACATACTGGACTTTAAAGTCTTGTATGAAGAAAATAACAAACTTTTGAGGAACTCTTGTACAGTAGACAAAACAGGATAAGGTTTAAATTTTAAGTACACATAACAATTTAGCATCTATCAAGTTCCACACCCAATCTCCTTATACATGCCACTATGTGATGAATGATTTATAACACTGGATATCTGTAGCTGAAGTTTTCTCAAGTCCTGCCTGGGCCCCCAGCTGCTCAGACTCAAATAAACACACAGAGGCTTATATTCATTAAATCTGTATGGCCTAATGGCTCAGGCTTCTTGCTAGGTAGATCTTACATTTTAAATTAACCCAGTTCTATAAATGTATAGCTTGCCACGTGGCTTGTGGCTTACCAGTATCTTTACATCTTGCTTCTCATTGCGACGGCTGGCAGCGTCTCTCTGTTCTGTCTTTCTTCTCCCCCCTCTCTAGTAAGAATATCCCATCTAACCCTATTCTGCCTCATCATTGGCCAAACAGCTTTATTTATCAACCAATCAGAGCAACATATTTTTCACAGCATACAAAAAGACACTCCGATCAGATATCATTTTTTGTAACATATAAACATTATGTATTTAGGTCAGGCATGGTGGTGCCCAGCTTTAATGCCAGCACTTTGGAGTCAGAGGCGAGTGTCCTTTTGAGTTCAAGACCAGTCTTGTCTATAGTGCAGAACATCCAGAACTATGCAGAGAAACCTTGTATCAAAAAACAAAACAAAGCAAAAATCAATCAATAAATAAAACTTATGTATCATTGGGAGACAAAACTATATAAGAAGAAATTAGAAGATAAGTCATTTATAAACCTGATGAATGTATTTTCCCCTAGTTTCTCAACTATTTTCTAATTATATTCCAATTATGTATTTTCACTAGTCCTCTAAATCATGAAGAAACTTTAGAAATGTGTGTATGTGCTCTTCTGCAAGCTGTCTCTGTCTACCCATTCTGATTTGCTTGGACCAAATTGAAAAAAAAATTCAAGCAAAAATCCAAGAAGAAGGTAGAGGATTTTTTCAGATTAGAATGCTATGTCCTATCACTGAATAAAATGACTACTTTTCCTCAGCTGTGTTTCTGCAAAGATGAAAACATAGCCATTCATGTTTCTTCCACAAGATGATTTCGTTTATTTCTCCTCTGTATCCATTCTTCCTAACATAATTCATTCTATTTCCTTTACAGATCCTTACATTTAGAAGTGCTATAAAGCATAATAATATTCCAATAAAAGAGCTAGAGGTGACTTGCACACAGTGTACAATGTGACAGGCATAACAACACACAGGCTGCTCTCTTCTTGTCATATGATCTCCAACCTTCTTTCCACAGCCCATTACTAACCTGGCTACGAAAGAAAGAAAGAAAGAAAGGAAGGAAGGAAGGAAGGAAGGAAGGAAGGAAGAAAGAAAGAAAGAAAGAAAGAAAGAAAGAAAGAAAGAAAGAAAGAAAGAAAGAAAGAAAGAAAGAAAGAAAGAAAGAAAGAAAAGAAAGAAGAAAAGAAGGAAAGAAATAGAGAAAGAAGGAAAGAGAGAAATAAGAAAGGAAAGGAAGGAACGAAGGAATGAAGGAACGAAGGGACGAAGGAAGGGCCTCTCTTTTGAACAATCTGAAACCTACTCTTTCTCAACTAATCTTTCAAGACGTACATGGTTTAGGTTCCAAATTTGTTTCATGTAAGTGCAGAAGTGCTTTGTCTGATGGAAAATTCTCTGGGCTAATATGCTTTAAGATGAAATATTGATGAAAGTCTCCATGACACTTCCCACGAAGAAGCAGATGAGTGCTAGCTTAAAGTTATGAATCTTGAAATACTAGGAATTACACCATTGTATTTATAGCTGAATCCACTTGAATGAAATAATTTGAAACATTGATTATTCAAAATAACTTAATTGCTATTATAATTACTGCTACTCTAGAAGAAAAAGAATTAAAATTGAATTAGCATAAACTTCTAGGAAGCAAACATAAATTGCCTACTGATCATTGCATATAACTGAAGGAAAAGCAAAACATGTATTGTTATCCAGAATATACGAGGGGAATGTAGGTCTTAAACGTCATCATTGTACGACATGGCAATGGCTTAAGTGTTAGGGCCTTAGTTCATCTATTTAAATAGTAACAGTGTATCACAGTGTCATGATGGGAACTAAATGGGATTGAATACATAGAGGAAAAAGCCTTGCCCAACATTAAAGTGTTTAACAAATGTCAAGTGTGTTACACTACTTTACTTTGTAAAATTAGACTTGATTTATTAATTAGAAGATTCCAGAGTAAGTCAGAGGAAATATGAATCTTCAAAGAGCTCTTGAATTAACAAAAGGCAGCCTGACAAAGTGATTCTAACTGCTATGTTTTGGTTTTCACAGCAACACTTTGAAATTACAGGCTTCATAAAGAAACATATTATGCAAACTATCTAAGAAAAGCAGGGTAAATGAGAAAATGTGCAAGGCATTTGCCCGTGACTTTGATTCCTTTTGTAACCCTGCATATCAAAACATTCAAAACAAGCCTTTATTTTAAAGAATATAAAAGTCTAGAGTGAAGATTATTGATGTATCAAGGAGAATAACTGTGATGGAATACACTTCTTAAAAAAGCAAGTCAAAATGATGAGACAGAATCTTTCTTATACAGTGTGCATTCAATTTTTGATGTGAATAAATGCTTAAATACAGTTCCTATGGCGATTAGAAAAAGATCAAACCTTTGAAAGCAAAGCCAAGCATGAGGAAAATGAGCATACTTTAAGGGCTGGCTGGAGTCCTTGCAGCGGTCTGCCTTAAATTAGGCATTTGTTCATTGCAATGTAACATAGTTGTATACACAGCCACCAATGCATAGTACTAATATTAAGTGGTTCCCTGGTCTGTGGCTAAGGAAATATGTAAAAGGTATCCTTTGTGAGAAAATCTGCAAGGTACTTTCTTCTGTCCTCAGTTTAAATCCTTTGTTTAAAATTCGTGTGAACAGTATAACATTTACCCGAAGAGACAGCATGATACATTTTTTAAACGCAGGTAATTTCAGTGTGTTTCAAGAGAATGCACTTCACATTAAACAATGCATGGAATGTTTTTATCAAGCATAATGGTCTGCTTGTTCTCTGTGCCTGAAGCTGAGGAGAGTGCATAGATGGCAAGACATACTTTATAACTCATTTTTAATAATAATAATAATAATAATAATAATAATAACAATAAATCATACTCAACTCCCTCACTTTGCTTTGCGTCAATGTAACAGGATTCCTGAGACTTTCTGATTTATAAACAATGGTTAATTTTTCTACTTATGAAAGGTGAGGAGCCTGTAGGGGAGGGATCCGGTGAGAAATTGCTTGCCCATGGGGAAAGGCAATGAGTATTCTTGTTCACTTTGGAGCAAAGAAAAGGACAACATTCACTTTGACAGCATGCCCTCACACAATAGCTAATTCAGACTTTCCTCATTTATCTGTTCTTGAGACAGGAACATACAACCTATCAACAACCAGAGGTCCTCAAAATTTTTTTAACTCTTCCTCTTTCAGCTATTTGTGGGGCCTGCCACCCAGCTCCCAAATAAATACACACAGAGACTTATGAATATCCACCTGAGCTTGGTTTATTTCTATCCAACTTTTCTTAACTTAAATTATCCATCAACCTTTTGACTCTTGGCATTTACATGTCTTTATTCTGTATACCTTCTTTAATTCTTTTCTATTGCTGGCTGTGTGGCTGGGTGGCTGGCCCCTGAAGTCTTCCTCTCCTCCTTTAGCTCCTTGATATTTCTTCCCAGATTCCTTTGCCTGTTTATTCTCTCTGCCTGTCAGTCCCACCTTTCCTTTCTCCTGCCTTGCTATTGGCCATTCTTTATTAGACCAATCAGGTGTTTTAGACAGGCACAGTTAAACAGCTTCACAGAGTTAAACAAACGACACGTAAAATAGTGGAACACATCTGTGCATCATTAAACAAGTGTTCCACAGCATAAACAAATGTAACACATCTTAAAATAATATTCTATAACAGGGGTTAAATTGTATCTTCTAAAACATGCTTCTTCTTTAGAGGACACTGATCACATAAGTGACCAAGTTCTTATCTCTGGATGTTCGGTATACACACTATGCAAAGAACAACCTGTTCTTGTTCTTTCTACAGTTATAGTAGGTATTATTATAGAAAATTACCTAAATTCTTCTATATTTATGCACTTTGAAGCATGGCCTGCATACTTCATTTTATTTATTTATTTATTTACTTACTTACTTATTTATTTATTTATTAATCTATAAATATAAATAAATAAATTTATATAATATATAAATATATATTTATAAATATATAAATAAAATATAAATATATAAAATATAAATTATATATAAATATACAAATATAAAATAAATAAATATATATAAACAACACACACCATTCCCAAACAAAGGACACAACAGTGCACAAAAAAAAAAAAACATTCCTGAGTTGCTCAGTATGGATTTGAAACTGGAATGTGGTAAAGAGCCAGACTGAATGTATCATTGAGGCTGTGGATACAGAGGTCTATTTAACCAGTAAAAGAGAATGAACAAAGGCATGGAAATGACAGATGATTATTGATATGTACTCTTTTGAAGTCACATTGAATTTTAGTTAGCTCCAATATATGCATATTAAAATGTTCAACTTATGAAAGTTTCTGTTTGATTAAACTAGGTGTGTGGCCAACTACACAAAGAACATTGGGAATAACAAGTTGCATGGAATTAAGTAGATGTTACCCAAGATTTTCATGAAACAATATGTAGAAAACATTGTTAATTCTTCCTTATTCTCTCTCTTTATTTTTCCTCTATTGTTTATATACCCCAAAAAAATCTTTCAGGCAATATATAAATAATAATGTGATTACATTCTGTTTTTCAAGTGAATGATTACAGTGAATACTAGTAAAAGACAGCATGCTATCCAAATCCCTTGATTAACATTTAATTCCAATGATTAAACATTTTACATATTACAGGTGAAAAACAAATTATCTCCAAGAACCCATGAACATTCATACCCTAAGCAACTTGTTCTAGATTAACAGAGTGTAAGCAAGCAAGGTATTCTTCTCAGTCAGTTCTTTTACTATCAGGCTGCCTTTTGTGGTTATGAAGAAAGGACCAATCATTTTATTATTCATCTTGAAAGTAATCAAATAAAGAATCTTTAAGGAATCACAAACCTAAACTTTTATACTTGAAAAACAGTCAGCTCTACTTTAAATTTTTAGGGTGAATACCCACTCATCAATAGTTTTTATATCAGGAGATTCAGGGTATTAATCATTGCCTTTGGTCACCAACCAATCCTATCAAGTAAAGTACACCAGCTAATAATAATTGGGCTGTTTGTTTTTGTTCCCTGACCTTAAGGAGTTCCTCATTGAACTATGTGCCTTTTTAAAACATTAGATTGTCTCCTTGGGTTTTTCACCTCAGAGCTATTTAACAAAAACATCTTAGTCTAACCTTAAGTTGTTTTCAAGGCTTTGTTTCAGATATGAAACACTATAGAGCCTGTGAACACAAGATCTCCCAACATTAAGATTAAAAGAATTTAAACTAGCTGGGCTACTGGGAATTAGTAATTTTCCTTAATCATTAACCTAAGCCACACTCTGTATGGCTCCTCAATAGAAACTCAAGTGTTCTAGCTGTGTGACAGTTCTTTATTTGTTTTACCCTGGGCAGCCTCTGCTTTATCAGAGACAGAGCCAACATTGTATCCTACCTATACCTATGTTTTTCCACTAAACTAACCTCTATTATAAATCCCTTACTATATTTATAAAAAAAAATCCACAATCTTCAAAATGCTATTTAAACTAACATGATTATTGTATAAAACATTGTTTCATTGAAACAGTACAGCTTTGGATAAAATCATCTTCCTAATAATCCAAGGTAAAAATGCCCAGTAGAAGCCGGGCTGTGGTGGTGCAAACCTTTAATCCCCGCACTCAGGAGGTAGGGGCAGGCAGATCTCTGTGAGTTCGAGGCCAGCCTGGTCTACAGAGTTATTTCCAGGACAGGCACCAAAGGTACACAGAGAAACCGTGTCTCGGAAAATCAAAAAACAAAAACCAAAAACCAGAACAAAACAAAACTAAAATGCCCAGTAGAATAGGATATTTCCATGAGATAATCATACTATATTATAGGCAGTGTGGATCTCCCCACACCCATTCACACTGTGGCAGATACCAGAGAAAGATAACAGCAGCAAACATGTGAAGGTACAGCAGAAATAAAAGACATTATGGAGTCTGTGCCTATCAGAGATTCACCCACCAGGGATTTGCCTCCTGGCAGGCTGACACCTTGAACTTCATTTGCCACCTGCTGCTCCTCTGACATGGCCACTGGCAACTTTGCTTTATATATTTTATTCTTTTTTAATTTTTATTTGAATTTTATTTTCCTAAAATAAACTTTTATTGTTTTCCCTACCCCAACTCTCCTAGATCTGCTACATTTCCCTACCACCAAACGTTGTGTGTTCACTCTTCCTCTAAAAATAAGATAAAAAAGTAGATAAAAAAACACAGAAGATAAAAATCAAGTCAAAAATAGCAAAACAAAACATATATTTCTTTATATTGTGAGGTATGTCCTTAAAAACCATTGGTTTACTTCCTCTTATAGAAAAAAAAATGGTTGAAATATAGTGCCTATAAATTTAATCAAAGAGACAGGGTTTCTAGAAAAGATATGTGTGTGTGTGTGTGTGTGTATTTGTATTGTATATGCATACATATATACATATATGTGTACGTGATTATAATTAGCATAATGAATAAAATTACTCATTATCTACTAGGAAATTAATAGGAAAATTACTATTAAGAGGCAAAAAGGCCCCACTACACAGTTGGTTTTGATCTTCTAATAAATGTATGTCTGCAAGCAAATTACAAGATATCTTTATTCTACATCTAACTTTCCTGTCAAGCATGTTTGGATATGAATTGGGATCACTAACCAGGGAACAACAAACTCATTAACAACAAAAGACGTTTACTAATTGCTTAATCACAACACTCAATGATAAATGTACAGGCAAACAGTCGCCTTGTTGACAACTATAAGAGAAAATAGTAATGAAAATGTGGGTTAGCAGGCAGATGTCCAGATAAGAGTCAAACAGATTAATGAGATGACATTCATTGAGGTCTGATGACATTCAGTGAGGTCTTAGAGGCTTTTGTAAGCAAGGCAGTGCACTGTTTTTTGCTTTTGTCATGTTTTGTTTGTTTGTTTGACGTTTGCAGGTATTGGACCTGATGCAACTTTCCAGGGTATGTGGGGTACTGATTTGTTACCGAGATACATTAAGGAATAATGAACAGTTTAGTCCTTTGAAGCAGAAACTAAAAAAAGTGACCAAGATGTAGAAAAAGACAGTGAAAATATATGAAAGAAAAGGAATAAGTGAAAAGGATGACAGTTTGTTTTCACAATGGATATTAAAATGTATAGTGGGATGGATCATCAAGGGACAAGAAACTGTGATGTGGCCAGTGTCATACAATGCTAAATCTCTTATTATTTTATAAGCCTCCTTTTCAACAGAATTCAAGAATATTAGTACTACATAGAAACCCTCCTCCATAACCCTTCATCCTCAAAGAGGAAAACAAATCAAGAAGAACACACACATTCATATTGTGACAGGTGTGTGTTCCTTAGATAAAATGCAGAATTTGTAAATGTGATATTTTCACGACCTACAATCAAATTAAGGTAAAGGATTAGTTGTTTCATTAAACAGCAAACATTACATGTGAAGGTCATTTTGACCAAAAATCTAGAGGTATACAACATATTGATAGTGCTCCAGTGATAAGGTCTAATTTTTCTCTTAAATCTAACTTTGTCTTTCTCAACAAGAAAGATCAAATTTCTGTTAAAGTTTATACAGAACATACACCATTAACAAATATTCAAAATGCAGTGAATACTCTGATTTCTACTTGCCTTTTGGTCTCTAATCTTCAGAATAAACTGGTTTATTTTTAAAATGAGAATAACACATGGGAACTCTTTTCATCTTATTGATAAAAGAAAGTATTTGATCCAGCCAGCATTAGAGTTCAAATACACAGATAAAAGATGAAATAGTAGATTATTGAAGAGAAGTTCTTGGGCTATGCATTCATAGCAAGTGAATACATAAAAAAATGATTTTATTATCAGTGTGTCAAGCACTGGAAATGTACAAAGATTATAAGATATAATGATTGAGCTTCTTATTTATAAACCTGATAGATGTGACACATTTATATGTATCACTGCATTGTATATGCCCAATTTTTCAAAAGTAAGTTGTATGTAATATTTCAAAGCTTTAAAAAATACCCTGTTAATTAAGGAAAATGAAAGACATGATACCAATTCAATTCTTGATGCTTTAGAAAAAAATTTGGAAGAGTCAATAAAGTAAGAATCGTGTCTAGGGTTTATAAAATCTCACATTTCAATAGAAAAGCACATTGCATGGTTTCTTTCTTTTTCTTTCTTTCTTTTTTTTGGTTTTTTTTGAGACAGGGTTTCTCTGTGTAGCTTTGTGCCTTTCCTAGATCTTGTTCTGTAGACTGACCTCAAACTCACAGAGATCCACCTGCCTCTGCCTTCCGAGTGCTGGGATTAAAGGCGTCGCCACCACCGCCTGGCTGCATGGTTTCAAAGAATGTAGTATAGTTGATCCATGTCAAGCAATTGGCCCTGACAAAAGCTTCCTATAGTTTATACAACCCGGAAGCCAAAAGAGTAAAGTTTCAAAGAGAACAGGGACTACTGTCTGAAGTTTTTATGTGATTAGACAAGGAATTTAAAAAGTACAAAATAAGAAAACCTGAATAATGTGTTTGCTGCCTATCTACTCTTGAGATTAATTTTTCTGTTAGACACTATGTTTGCAAACCTAAAGCTAATAAAGGTGGTCAGTAAATCTCTCCAGAGGTGTCTTTTACATAGAAATTTCCAGATAAATAGCAGTATGTATGAAAATGCTTTTATGGGCCAATAAAATCAGGAACTAGGTCAAGATCATATTACCCATTTTTAACATATTAATAAGAAAAATATTGAAGAGTATAACAATGATAAGTGAATATTAATATAATCACGTTTCCACCACTCCAGGCAGCAATAAAAAGACTTTAAGAAGTGTGGGGGGGTGGGAGAATAGGAGTGAAACAGATTTATATGCATGCATCTTTTAATTTTCCTTTACAGTGATAAAAAGACCCTGCCAAAAGCAACTCACAGGAGAAAAGCCTTGTTTTGGTTCAGGGCTCACTAGGGAAGACATGACAGAAAAGAGGAAAAACATGGGCAGAAGGCTGGCTATGCTGCATCTACACTCAGACAGTGGTAAATAGGAAAGGGGGACAGGCTACAAAGTCTCAAGGCCCACCTGCAGGGACACACTTCCCTGTTATGTGCTGTTTAAAGCCAGGAGGAGTTACAATGCCATCTCAATAAGAAAAGGAAACTCACCTCACACACTGCACACGGTTATTAGAGCTGGCTTTTTGGAACCTAGGGCTTATGTTGAGACATTTTGCTCAGCCTTGGTGTAGGGAGGAGGGGACTGGACCTGCCTCAGCTGATTCTACCAGGCTGAGCTGAATCTTCAGGGGAGACTTTGCATTGGAGGAGGTGGGAGTGGGGAGTCGATTGGGGCAGAAGGCTGAGGGGTGGGAGGAGCAAGGACAGGGGAATCTGTGCCTGATATGTAAAATTAAATTAATTATAAAATAAAATAATAATAATAAAAAGAAAACAAAAAATAAGAAAAGTAAATAGATCCAGGCAGTGGGAGAAAACAGTATATAGGCTGGAAGGGATGAAAGGACATCAATACTCTTACCCAGAGCTAGACCTTACATGCTACAATACCTCCATAAATAATCCTGCGACTGTTGCTGCTTTGCAGACTGCAGCAATAGTGGTATGATTGTTTATAGAAGCAATCAACTATTCTCTTGTTTGGATTTGAGGCTTGCTTCACAGGAGGGAATAGTTTTACGTTCTTCTATGTCTCGTCAAAGCCTATCTAGTGAAACCATTGTATAGGAGAGAATCTATTCCCATTGTCTCTCTATATTGTTGGGTTGTGAAACTGTCATCTAAATATTTGTTTGCATCCTTAAATGTGTGCTGTTCCTAACCTTGGTCAGAGAAGCTACTTATTGCAGTGGATAGTGGTTAATACAGAGACCAATTACTTTTCAACTTGTACAGAAAAAGCAATTGTTAATTGTTGTGGTTTGAATGTTATTGACCCCCATAAGCTCATAGGGAGTGTGGCTTTGTTGGAGTAAATATTGCTTTGATGGAGGAAGTGTGTCACTGTGGAGGGTAGACTTTGAGGTCTCATTGTATACTCAAGCCATCCCCAGTGTCTCAGACTACTTTCTGTTGCCTGGGGGTCAAGATATATGAGTTCTCAGCTCCTTCTCCAGCACTATGACTGCCTACATGATCCTTTGCTTTCCTCCATGACAATAATGGACTAAACATCTAAACTGCAAGCGAGCCACCCCAATTAAATGTTTTTTTGTTTCCCTTTAGAGGAGTTGCCATGTTCATGCTATTTCTTCAGAGCAATAGAAGCCCTACCTAAGACATGAATGTTTAGCCATAGATTGAAAATCCATATCCTTTGATCTTTCTCAAGACTCAGTAACATCATGGCAAAGGAATTAAAAATAATTGAAGAGGTAATGGATTAAAAAGCTACAGCTAGAGTGTTGTGAAATACTGTTCTCTGGACATGACATGACTATTGCATACATAAAGTCCCAGCAGCTATGGTTACCTCCTCAAGAACTCAGTAAGAGAAAGACAATTAAAACTCCCACATTGAGTGGGGAGGAGTTACTGAGGCCCTACAAATAGCCTAGGAACTACTAGCAATTGATAGCAGCTGAGGGTGGGAAATTCACTTCTATTTGTGAATGATGCCACTGATAGATTCACCTTACTCCAGTGGTTAACCCCACATCCATAACCGAATGGGAAGTTCTGTGTCTTAAAAATAATAAATAAATAATTTAAAAAGAAAGATATCAGGTTGGGAGAGAAATATAATGGACTATCTTGTGAAATTCTTTAAAAGTTCTAACACCAGGAGAGGGCCACCCCTTTTGAGTTCTTGGTCACTTTTGTCCAAGAAGCTCCCCAAACATTAAAGTCTATTGTTTTCTTTTGTTGACTACTAGAGCCAGAAGTAAGTCCCTACACTTCTGATTCAGGGTGCAGAGGATGCTGAGATAGATCTGACTTGAATGAGTCCTCCCTGAAGACTAGCTTTCATGGTACCAGAAGGTACCACGCAAGCTCCAAAAGGAAGGAAACAACCAAAAGTCCTAACCAGCTTTGATACTTGTGGAACACAGTAATAAACAGCATGGCATGATAACCTACGGGTACTGTAACAGCATGCATACCTTGGTGGTAACCAACAACATTCTACTTGGCCTTAAGAGCCATACAATGTGACAGAATCCATTGCTGGTACTAGAAACCTAGCCCACAGCCAAGGGCTAGTGAAGTCATGGTTCTTGGGGAACTTAAGCCAGCACAGTTCATAACTTCTTAAACATTTTTCTTAATACTCACAGATAAATCCAGTCCTTATCACTCACCAAAGAAATTTCTCTTTACCACTGACCAAAAGCAGTACATGTAAGTGTCAATCAAAAACTATGAATATTTTTCATATATGTTTGACTGTTGTATATGTATCCATGGGAAATTAAGTGAAAAACTATTATGTGACCACACTTATTACAGATTTATCCAGATTAGTGAAGATATATAATAAGTGTTCATTATATGTGAATGGGTAAAGGACATGTTTCATACAATACAAAATGGAATGTCCCATTGTAGACACAGATATCAAACACATATAAGACAGATATCACATACACATACACACACACACAAACACACACACCGCACACACACACATACAAACACACACATGTAAACATTAATTAAAAGCAAATAAATAAATAAATGGTAATGTTTGATGTATTCTGTTACATATTTCATTTCAGTTTTTTAGGGAAATATAAATTTCTGATAGTTTTATTGCCAACCATATTGTTGCTAGTAACTAATTGAAAGAAACAAAATTAAATTTCACAAGTCTAAAACTTGCCCCACTTTCTGATTTTAGCATAACAAAGTTGTTCCCCATAACACTACCTCATGAAGGTATTCACTTTTCTTTTTAAACTCTATCATCTACTGACTTAAGAATAAAATGACAGTTATGGGAATGATTTCGTTCAGTGTTCATGCGCAGATGTGTCTCCTGCTTTGCGAGCCGGTTCAGCCACGCACCCCTGTTTCCCGGGCTCTGCTTTCCTTCGGTCTCTGCAGTGGAATTTCTGTGATGATTCAGCTGTTCCTCTGGAGACAGACATTAGAGAAAAGTGACAGCGAATAGGATAGAAGGTGGTGACTCAGAACTTAGACATAAAAAGAACAGGAAGCACAGTTATCAACAGTAAGCTCCGCACCTGAGTCAGTGAGAATGTTATTGATCCAGGAGGCCTCTGTTCACAAGAGGTGTAACTTTTCTGTAATGAAAGTGGATGTATGAACATGAAAAAGTGATCTGATGCAGAATCTCAAAGGGCTTTACATGACTACATTTTGAATAAGTTAAAAATTTCTTTTAATTTCATCAAAACTGGCCTCTTGTATCACTTTTACAAAGAGATTTACTATGACCTTTCCATTTGACATTGCAACCCATCTCATGCCTGTCTTGCTCACCCTTCTATCATCTGTGGGTTCTGAGTGTATTAGTCAAGTTCCTTAAGTGCTTATGTAGGTCTTATATTTATTATTGAATGTGTTCTATTTATTTCTATTAGAACATCAACCATATAAAAGGAGAGAATTTTATTCTATTTACTAATACATCAGTTTTCAGTCTCATAAAAGTTATTTTCTGAATAAATTCATGAAAATATGTCTATGTTTCCTTAAGAAATATGTTTCAGTATGAAAATATCAATGGGATCTTATCAATATTTAAATTGTAAAGTGGCAGGAGAAACATACAATTACTTTTCTGAGCTTTTCTTGAACTGTGTGAATAATTTATATAATATCTTGTCTTCTAGGAAAGAACTTCACTGCTTGAGTTAACTGATGATGTGAGAGCAGACACTCAGTTATGAAGATTTATGGGATTTGTTTTATCACAACTCAACATATACTTGTCTGGATGGGCTAGGATCTCCATCAACTGAATGTACCAGGTTCTGCTGACTCCCTTTAGGAGGCCTTACCTTGTCAGAGGAGGGAATGAGGGGTGGGTTGGGGAGTAAGTCTGGGGGGCAGGAGGAGGGAAGAGAAGAGAATCTGTGGTTGGTATATAAAATGAATAAAAAATTTCATAATTAAAAAAAAGAATTTCCTAGTGTTCCTTTTATTAATTTTGGTTCAACACACATTTTCCTCCATTTTTTTTCTTTTGAAGTATGTATGTCTTACATCAAGTTAAAATTTTGGCCAGGGAGATGATCCTGTGGATATAAGTGATTGCTGCCCAAGCCCAGTTTCCTGATCTCTATTGTTGGAACCTGGAATCCACAGTGGAAGGAGAGAACTGACACTTGACAGATGTCCTCTGACTTTGACACATGTGCAGTAGCCTGTGTGTACCCCGACACTCAAGTCATTGAAATGAAATAATAATAATAGTAATAACACTAACAAATATTACTTAAATTTTAAAAATGAAAATTACAACTTGAAATAGGCTTAAGTGTAGCTTTAGTTTGATGTGGTCCCTTTTCTTTCTTTTTATTTCAACCATTCCACCTCTTTTAATAATATGTTTGCTTTTTGATTAGTTACTCTTTCCCTCTCTCTGCACCATTGACACCAGGTCACATGTATGGTAATGTGACCTCTACTGACTTTACAGGACTCCACCAGAATATATTCAACTGCCTATCATCTGTGAATGAACTCTAACAGTCAATGACTTGTTTCTCTATTCTTTTTCCTCCAGAGTTTTTCTTTCAAGTTTCCAAGTATGTTCAGTTTATAAGTACATGCATACTTATCAGTAATATGAAAATTTCCATAGGCTTTCCAAGAAAAAAGAACACTCTTAAGGATAGGCCCCATGACCAGCAGTAGATAACCAAAACAAAATGAAGTCAATGATGTCTTTGGAGGTTACTTATCTCACAATATTGTGTCAGGATATTTTTATTGAGCTTACACATCCTTTGCTTATGTACCAGGGCTGTTGCATTTGTGTTTTTGTGGGATTCCTGTGTGTTTCTGCATCTATATGTGTTTCTTATACTTTTTCTTTGGCTCTTATTCTTCTGTTAGTATTTTTTATTCCTATTGCAATTTGTTTGTTTTTGCTTTAATTTATAAAAATAGTTACTATATTATATTATAATTATTTCTATTATATGCCTACTTGCTTTCTAATGATATATATAAAGGGTATGACCTGGATGGCAGGGCAGTTAAGGAGGAACTTGGGGTATTGGGAAGGAGAAACCAAAATCGGAATATACTGTATGTCAAGAGCCTATATTCAGTTAAAGAAAAAAAAAAAACTTAACAATGAAAAACGGAAATGAAAATTCCCAAAACAGGTATATGACCTCATAACATGTTATTAATAGAATGCTTTCCACCAATTTTTCTATTTATATTAAAATTATAGTCAGTAATTAAATAAACTCAGAATGAGGGAGTGAAAAAGACAGCAATCCTCTTGCAAACATGGTCAACGATAGTAAATGATCAGCGTCCTAACTTAAATCCCATTTAATTTGTCACCTGGAAATACCATACCCTAGTGCTATGCAGAATCTTTTACACAAACTGTCTCTTGTGACTCACTGAGAGCTCAGGCTGTTAGTCATGGCTTCCTGAGGTTTTGTCCTCAACCTTCAAGCTTCTGGCAACATTCTCCCTGGAATTGCTTATCTTTCAGACATCACCATTATCACCTGAACAAGGGTGATTCATTTTGTGACTATTTCCCAACCCTTTAAAGCTGTAATTTGTCTTCTTTGGCACTCTGAGTCAGCCGAGTCCCAAGAGCTTCCACATCCTTTCATCCTTTCTCTCCCAGGGCAGAAAATTGAAAGAAACTAGGCAACTTCCCCTAACAGCAAATTTAAGCAATCCTTTTGCCACCATAGTTAGAATTTAGAAATTCTAACAGACTCCCCAAAACGTCGATTTCCTTTAAAAAAAAGAACGTTTTTTTTTTTTTTTTTTTTTTTTTTAGAGAAGCACTTTTAGCTTCAATTCTATCAGGTATAAAGTTAAATACATCTTTGAAAAGGACATCCTAACTGCATCACTTTTATCAGAAGTTAAGTAAGCTCACTGATTTGAACATTGAATTTCCAGTGTGGATATGAGATAGTTTTAAACTCTCAGTACAGAACAAAACATTATAAATAATATATTAAAAAGAATGATTTAAAGAGTAACACAAGTGGAGAGTGGCACCGTTCTATCCACTTATTTAAAGAGCATTCAGTTTTCAATTTCACATTAACTGATTTAAATAGAGGGCATCCTGCCTAGTAGGAAGGAAAACACACTTTTGCTCAATTCATTCAAACTACTTTAATTTATTCACAATGAGAACAAGTTTCTTAATATAACATCAAAAATTCATTCTCTCATTTGAATCCCATATTTTTGATATATCCATTATAGGAAAAATGCCCATAATTTTTTTTTTATGGACAAGATTTAATGTTTGCAAATGCAAGGAAGAGGAATGAGAGATGTAATGAGTCAGTAACTATGAAAATACTTCTATCATATTTCTTATTGATAAGGACATGGTTGACAAGGATTCTTAGGGGCTGTCCTAGGGAGTCCTTATTCAGTCTCATGGAATTAGAGTTCCCACAACTGTTCCCAGGAAATGACAGAGCAAGACAAATTTACCAAGCTAAATAATTTGTAGCTGATATTCCTCTGAAAGACAGCCTTGCCTCAAGGGCTTTTCCTATTGTCATGTTAGAGTTTTCTTGGGACTAGACTGGATTGCCTTCTCTTCCTTGTGGGAGATGAAATAGTACTCTTATGTTCTACACATTTCTGCAGATCTCTCTAGTACCATTTCCACATAGCTTAATAGAGCTTCCACTTAATAAATGCCTTATGCATTTAATTTTGTGATGCATTACCGACTAAATAAACTGCATTAAAGAGAAGATCCTCTAGCTCCCCAACAGCACAGCCCTGGGAACTCCAAGGCACCTGCTTGTAAAAGTGGTTTTTTGCCTTGTTTATGTCAGGAAAGTTCCCTGGACTTTCCAGGACGTATGTGTCTAATGTTTCTCACATGGATTCAACAGTCAATAGAGCGATGGCACTACTTCCCTCCTAACATTACACTGGGCATATTTAAAAGCATGGAGTGGCCAGATTTCACGATTGTTTGAGTCTTTTTGATTTTTTTGAAAAATAATTTTTAGACTAAGATTGGTATAACTTTGAGAAAGTGAATACTATTCATTAGTTGTAATTATGATTTACTTAAACTGTGTAAAGAAAAGTGCGTGTGTGTGTGTGTGTGTGTGTGTGTGTGTGTGTGTGTGTGTGATTGTTTAGAAATAACAACTCGAGGCAAAGTAAAACTGGTTATAGATATTTGAGGCTATTTATGCAATTGGGAATGTATCTGTATTTAACTGATTATTTTGTAAAGCTTATACCAATTCCAGTCAAATTGTATTTTCTTAATCTATTTCCAGAGAATATTTACAGAAAGACTAAATGCAAATACTGTTCCCAATGTTTTATAGTCCAAACAAAATACAGCAAAGAAACTTAGGCAATAGTATAGTTGTATCAATAGTTCTGAGTTACAACCTAAAAGTAAACTTTCTCTTCTAAATACACGATATGCAATATTTGTAAACTACATACAACTTTAATTTAAAATGGCAATATAATATTCATTTTCTAACAAATGTATAAATATTAGTTTCAAAAACTACTGAGATCTCTAAAAGATTCTCTCCCAAAAATCTAAATTACATATGGAAGCACAAATCGGCTCCATCAAGTTAAGATTCCTTTTAGAAGAAATAGATGAGTACATTTTAGGAACAGATATTTATCATGCATTTTAATAGCTTGCACAAAATGTAGATAATTTTAGAGTGGAGAAGGCTTTCCTTCATGGGGTACATGAAGGCAGGATCAATGGAGTTCCAACCTCGTGACAGTACATGAAAAACTTTCACATCAAGAGACCAGACCAGAAGCCAGACAAGGAAAGACAACACACGGAGATACTTGGCATGAATAGTAAATAGAAAATGTATTAAGGACAAGTTAAAAATCTCAAAGTGGAAGGAGAAAAGCAAGAATTTATACTTAATACATCATTATTATTATCATTTCTAGGAGAAATGACTTTGTGACATGTGGGACCAAACTATTAATGCTCTGCCAACCCTTCTGAGTGTTCTAAAACTAATATGTGATAATTGAGTAATTTGTAAAACATAGGAAAGGGTATCGAAGATAGCTTGCTACATGTGATAAACAGTGAGGACATTTCTGAGTGTAACTAATAATGGGGTAGGGAGGCGAAAGACATGCTTTCCAACCTTGTTTGGATATCCTTCTAGGAAGTATTTATGGATGTCAAAAACAAACCAAGCAAACAAACAAACAAAACTATTCATAGTTGACCAAAATGATGCTATGTGTATGTCAGAACCTTGAAACCATCCAGACATATTTCAGTCTAATTTTAATTGGGTATCTTACACAGATTTCCTGGATGTGTATACAACATGGGTATAAAATCTGTGTATGTAGGTGTGTGAAATTTTTGTGGGAATGTTGACATACACATGTCCCAGTACATGGAAGAAAGTCAGAGGACTTTCTTATGTGTTTTCTTCACATTTCACCTTTTCTTTGAGAAAGGCTAGTTGTCATAGAAGCTAGTGTCAGACTAGATTGCATAATGGTTTCCAAGCGTGCTCCCTTTTCTGTCCTTAGTGCTCTGTAGGAATTTCTGGCTTGCAATCATTCATTTTAAATTCTTGGATTTCCTGTGAGTTCTGGGAAAGAGTTTTCAAGTTTGGTCCTCTGGCTTGTGCAGTAATTTATTTTACTCACTAAGGCATCTCCCAAGACATCCTGCCTTATTTTTGTTTTGTTTGCTTGTTTTTAAGAGTCAAAATTCCAAGCTAAAAAACCTATTACTGATAGGTGCTTCATATAAAGTTACTTTAATATTTGTACACTTATTTCCAAATATACACAGAGGCCTAGTTTTGATTTGAAAGGCCATGTTAACTACCTTTCTTATGCAAAATAATTTTGGAAATATACTTTTCATAAAGTGTATTCTTATTTGGCTTCTCCTCTACCAGCTCTTGAATTTTGTTACTCAGTATAATTACTATGTTTTGTTTATTTAACAATATATAAATATACTTATAAGAAATGATACCAATATTATGGGAAAACTGGCCTTAACCTGATAGGATTACAATCTGGTTTTCATATAAATAGAACATATTTGAGAGTTTATTCTTTAGGCATCTTTTGCCCTTTAAGAGTTCATATTATCTGTAAAAAGGAAAGAGCTGAGTGAGTGCTCAACCTGCCCCTAGACATGTTCTTTGTGAATGTGTCCTTAAATACTTAGTGTTCTTTGAACTTCGGTGCTCTTGCCATTTGCTAAATAATGGCAGTACACTGTTTGGGAAGATTTTAACTGTATTCATGAAGCGTTCTCAGCCTCAACAGGCTTTGTTATGTACACTAGACTTCAAGAAATGCACATCACTCCGTTTCCCTAAACACAATTATTCTTCAAGAAGCTTCCTTGACCACCTTCCTAGTTATGTACATATTTCAAATCAGCTTCTAAGAATACAATGATGAGACTCTCAAAATATTTCAAGCTGAACTTTCAAAATTTTCATCATGGTATTTTCAGACAAAATTTACCAAGAAAATGTTTTATTTTAATATTGTGTAAAGATAAAAATGTAAACTATTATCCATAGCATTCTTCTTGTGTGAATATTATAGAGGTTTTGAGAACTCTTCTATAATGGCCTTAAAATTCCATCCAGTGTACTAACTGATATTCATTATGAGTACCATTAATACAACATCCTATAAGAACTGTGTTCATATAACCACTGTAAAATAATTATCTGAGCCACGGAATATAGATACAGTTACTAAAGTCTTCAATAACACCTACTTGTTCTTCCTTCAGTTTAAAAGAACACATGGCTCTAGCTAAGTTGCACCTCTAAATATAAATTCAAGGTTAATCCTCGTTCAAGTGCATTAAAGAGGGGGCAGCATCTTCATGCTGGCATAGTTTTTCTGAACATGTTTGAAGATTTATTACTGGGAATCCTGCCCTAGGTAAACACGTTTGATATGTGAGCACGGCCTCTTGGCTTTGGCATGCTCGGCTCATCTGTTACATTGGCATCATTCCTACTTTAAATTTTGTTGGAAGTGTGCCCCAAGGTTTAAGCGCCAAAATGCAAATTTTTAAATAAGACACTGCATATAGCTATTTTTTTTCTGCAACGGGCAAGAAATCCCATATTAGGAATCTGAGCAACAGCATAAAATTGGGCTTTGTGTTTCAGCACAGAAGTTGGGCATGTGTTCAAGATGATACAATTAGCTGATTAAATATGCCCACCACATAATTTTATAAGGTAATAGATTTTGTCCTTTAGTGAAGAAAATAAATCTGAAAGTCACTTCTTTATCATAATTATTATTGCATCTTATTTTATGTTTCACATTCATGTAGTTTCTATATTATTATGTGTAGGATTTTTTTTTATTTTCAAGCAGGTATATAACATAAAAAATGTCAAAGATTACATGAACCACCCACAAAACACCAATGTGGTGGTATTGTGTTCCTCAAAATATTGTGTACCTTAATAAACTTATCTGGGGTCAGAGACAGAACAGCCACAATATTAAACATGAGGATAGGCAGTGGTAGCATACGCCTTTAATCCTAGCATTCCAGAGACAGAAATCCCTCTGGATCTCTGTGAGTTCAAGGCCACATTGGAAACGGCCAGGCGTGGTGACACACGCCTTTAATCCCAGTAAACCAGCCTTTAATCCCAGGGAGTGGTGGTAGAGAGCAGAAAGGTATATAAGGCGTGAAGAAACTGGAGGCATTTGGCCTGGGTAGGCATTTGGCCTGGAGAAGCATTTGGGCTGGTTAATCATTCAGGCTTTTGAGCAGCAGTTCAGCTGAGACGCATTTTAGATGAAGACTCAGAGGCCTCCAGTCTGAGGAAACAAGACCAGCTGAGGATCTGGCGAGGTGAGATAGCTGTGGCTTGTTCTGTCTCTCTGATCTTCCAGCATTTCACCCCAATAACTGGCCTCGGGTTTGATTTTATTAATAAGAACTTTTAAGACTCATGCTACACACCAACAATAATTTAAAATATAAAGATATGTATTCAAAGTACAGATTATTTTATGTATTGCAATTGACTAACCATGTAACTATTTTTATATTAGCATACAACTAAATACCGAGATATTGAACATGCATATATAGACAGTTTATTTGAAAAATGATAAAATCAGTACTAACAGAAGGAAGGGAATATCAAACATTTTAATTCAGCAACTGACTTGGCCATCTGAAATGTTAGAAATCATTTATTCAGTGTTCCAGAAATAACAACTACATCATTGAGGGTGTCAATAGAAGCAAAACAATACTATGAAAGGAAGAGTTTAAAAATGTATCTATCCGTAAACTAGAAAAACAGAAGACATTGATTTGTGCCAAACTCAGGACTGAAAATCACCCACAGCAACTAATTAATCAAGTGACCCAATAGAAATCATTTTAAATTAAAAAAGAAGCTATGTATTGCTATCCTAAATTAAATATGACAAGACCAAATGGGATGCCCTCAACCAGCTATTTTCTATAACTTTTTAGGATATTAAGGTTATTATCCAAGATTTCCTGTGGGTTGTTAATTGCAATCATAAAATCCCGAGTATATCGAGAATATAAACTTTCTTAATTTGGATTTATTTTCTGTTCTTGCACTAAAAACAGATAATGGAATTATGCAAATAGTATACTAACCTAAAGCAACTAACATGTTTTCAGTTATATAGGAAAATACATTGAAAAAAAAAAGACTTACATTGGTTTATTTAGATTTCATTTTATTAACAATATCCCTGTAGTACATGAACACAGTCCCTTGTTGCCCCAAGTTATGCAGCCAAGTTTCTCATATTTGAGGAAATCCCAAGGGTCAGCACATCTAAAATGAAATAGACAAGACTCACCCCGGGAAATCCACCAGGATGATCATGGTATCTCCCTTCTCAGGTAATATTTTATTTATTTTTTAATACAAGATTTGTATTTTCAGATGAATTCTTCAATATACCAACATATAAATATCTCATATCAAATTTAATATTTCAAATAATCTCAAAGCACATAATTCTAGATTATATGAATTATAATCTAGATATAATGCAAAAAAGCATATAGTACTTGTAAACAGATGATCAATTAATATTATTAGACTAAGTAAAGTTGATCAAGAGAGGCTAGAGTAAATTGAGGTCCAAAAACAATTGCAACTTACTATCAAAGAATAGGAGGAAAAGACATTGTTAGTGGATGTATTCTTGTTCAAATATAGCCATGCATTTATCATATTATCATAAGTGAAATATACCTATGTGTTCTTCCACAAAGTTAAACTTGAAAAACAATATTGAGGAATATAATTTAGTCCCACCAAGATTACAAAGATTTTCATTAATATTCAAAAGTCTGCTTTAAAAAAAGACATGATTCTATTTTGCAATATCGACATTTAATTTAAAATCTTTATTGTTTATGAAATGCATGAAAACACAACAATAAATACACTCAGAATATTTCTTAAGATAAAATTGATCTCAGTGGAGATGAAGTATCAGATGAGAAATAAAAATATGGACGCCTGATCAGAGTCCATAAGTAGTTCATCTAAATCGTTATTTCCTGCCCATTTCATCTAAGTCAAGCTTGTTTAGGTCAGTGAAGTTTTCTTTTCCATTTGTTGATGTAACTAACCGTCTTATTAAATAAGAAACACAGAGCCAAGGTAAAGATAAAAGCCCGAGAGGTCAGAAGATGGCTCTTCTTCTGCTATGATCCATTACTTTCATGCTGTTTTAATCAGTGGCATCAAACTAGTCCTGTTGAAAATTACAAACTGGGGATGAAGGTTTCTTGTTCCTTTTTGGTTAGTTGCATTAATATACAGTTAGCAGATATGAAGAAGAAACATAGATGGGAGAAAAATTGTGTAGATTGGAAACACTTTCCATTTGAATGACTACAGAAGTCCCCAACATTGCTGAGACATGGAATAGAAGTCAGTTTCATCTGTTCCTAGTTGTCCATGCAATTTAGTTTGCGATCCATAATTTTCTGAAATTATGACCGTTTCCTGTCTAGTATTCAAACAAATATCTCAAATACTTCCACGATAAATCAACTATAGCAGCCTCAGTCACCAAATCATTCTGGTACTAAGCAGAAATCTTTCTCTCTGTCATTGTACCAGTAAGGACCATGTAGGCTGCATAGAAAAAAAATCCTCACCAATTTTACCCAATTGCAAATGCAGTGCATTAGAAGAATGACTGTCTTAGAAAGAGATGCCATTGCATAGTAGTGGCGCCTGTGTTAAGGGGTCATCCACTGCTTTGTGATGGATTTAAGGCCTACTCCACAAGTGGAAAAAATGTTAGGTGTGGTAAGTCTGGCCAAGAACCAGTGCTTACAGAGGCCACAGGTCCAATTAAAGAAGTTTCTTTGTGAAGTGGGTAGAGGGTAATGACAGAAATCTCAGCCAGGCAAAGTACAGAGATTAAGTGTGCAAGCTTCAGTCACAACAGGGACATCTCTGCCCGCCATCTGCCCCATCATCCAAGGTTCTGGGAACACTGTCAAACCAGAGGTCCAGGAGGACCAGACAAAAATGAAACAGTGAAATCATCCCTTTCTTCCCAAAGCTGACTTTGATCTTCATAGTCATTACACTAGAAAGAAAACTAGTAAACATACTTTAAGTGGGCATAATGTTTTTAACCACCGAGAAGCAGTTTTCATGTAAGAAGTATGGTTTTGTGGGTGAATTAGAAACTCTTTATAATTAACCCAGGATGAAGAGTTTATCCATATTAACATATGCTTTCATCTTATTCATGCAGTTATTTTTAACTATTAAACATTGTCACTTTACGCCGGGCGGTGGTGGCACACGATTTAATCCCAGCACTCGGGAGGCAAAGCCAGGTAGATCTCTGTGAGTTCGAGGCCAGCCTGGGCAACCAAGTGAGTTCCAGGAAAGGCGCAAAGCTACACAGAGAAACCCTGTCTCGAAAAACCGAAAAAAAAAATTGTCACTTTACACGTAATCTTAACCAAAATGCTGAGAAAGGATGAATATTGTCACACACAACTTTCTGGTCATTTCTAAAAAGATCAATATCCATTTGCTTGGTCCTATTCTTAAATTGATTTCTCTCCCCCTAATATATACTGTGTCATTAATTCAATGAGAAATTCATTCTAGGATTAAAAAGTGAGTACATAAATAGGATTATATATGAAGATACAGATATTACAGAAAATCTGAACTTTTAGTATTTGACAAGAATAAATCATGATCTCTTTAATGAGTTATAAATATTTTATAAGACTGTGCTAGGCAAATATTTAGATACCTCTCTAAAACTTAATAGGATTTATAAAATGTATTCAGGATTATCCATTGTGATTTGACTTGGGCTTGTGGTTCAGATAATTTAATAGTGTCTTCCTACTTCTTCCAGGCCTCTTTGTCATATTCCATAGATTAGGTGGCCTAAGCAATGAAAAGATAGTTAATAATACGGATGTGGACTGCTGAGTTTATCCTTCCAGGTTGTTGACACCTAATAGTTAGGAGAGGGAGAGAGATAGAAGAAAAATCCAGACCAGAAAGGAAGCAGATAGAAGCAAAGAAAAAGAAACTGTTCTGCTATGTTGATGTGATAGGTCTACTCACATTGTGAAATTCTGACCTATGATTTCATTTGATACCCATTATATCTCAAATATTTCATCTTCAAATATCGTCTTTAAAACAATTCAGGTTAAATTGGTACATTCTATGCTTTGCAACACCTGGTTTCCCACAAGGCAGAGCCACATAATTCATCATTACTGGTCTAATTTAACATATTTTAGAAAATTAACTATGTGATGTTTTGATTCTAATTTGACCAATCAAAAGTGTAAGATCATATATATATATATATATATATATATGCTTATTCTCATATGTCTAGCTGCCAAACATTTATTCTTTTATTTGCATTCATATTCAGTTACTAGTATTGATTAATAAAATAAATTAAACTTATTACTACCAGTAATTAGATAAGACTACATTCCCCAACCTATAAATCTCAAAATCAACTCAATTGCTGCCATAACTATAAAGAATTTAGGCATGTTTGCAGTTTTTACTAGTGTCCACCAAATACCTAATAATCATCAAACTGTTTTGCTTTATCTCATTTTTATTTGTATCTTACTGAAAACATATTTTGCCTCCTTTCCATCTCATATATGTTGCTAGAGTTTTCCTGCCTGGCCCACAGTCAGAACAAATCTCTTTCACCTGCCAGTCCCACAGCCGCTCAGACCCAACCAAGTAAACACAGAGACTTACATTGCTTACAAACTGTATGGCCGTGGCAGGCTTCTTGCTAACTGTCCTTATATCTTATATCAATCCATTTCTATAAATCTATACCTTGCCACATGGCTCGTGGCTTACCGGCATCTTTACAAGCTGCTTGTCCTGGTGGCGGCTGGCAGAGCCTCCCTCTGCCTTCCTGTTCTTTTTATTCTCTCTGTTAGTCCCGCCTATACTTTCTGCCTAGCCACAGGCCAATCGGTGTTTTATTAGCAACACATTTGCCATACAGAACATCCCACAGCACATTTACACCTAATAATCTCAGAATCCTGGTGACACTTACCTTCTGATGTACTTAGTTTCACTAGAATACCAAATTCTAACTTCTAAGCAATGTAACTTTTATGCTCAATAAAGGGAAATGTAAATCCAAAGTAACTTTTATGCTCAGTGAAGGGGTATGTAAATCCAATGAAACTTCGTGCTCAATGATGGAAAATGTAACTAAAAGATGTAACAAATTCTAGAGAAATTCCACAATCAAACTCAAATTTATCATCTCCAAAACTTAGTGATCTTCAAGACACACGTTTCCTTTCTCTTCCATTCTCCTTATCTAATTTCACAACACAGAAAAACTATAGTGGTGATTGATAGTCCTTGCTAGCTTGCCTCTCACAACCACTCAATCAAGTTTTGCTTTTCAATCTCTGATGTATCTTTTATAATTTGTCTACTCTTTCTTGATTCAAACATATATGCACACACTTAGGTAGACAGACAGATAGATCCAAAGTATGCAATTTACTCATTTGTAAAAATGCTTGAGAAATGTGAATCAGTCTGTATATTCATGCTGTATAATCTTGAAACTAAACTGCATTGTATTAATGTATTATAAGTGATAATGGTTGAGCTTTATTTATCTTTGTCATTTAAAAAATAGAAAACAACTTTTTCATAGTGGTTATGAGGAATAATAAGTTGATATTGGAAATGAATGAAGAGTTTCTGAGCATATATTAACTAATATTGTTATTTGGAATATATCTGTTTAGCTTAATGCTTACTACACAGTATACTTGGTTAGGCCCTAGAACTGAGGAGCCAATGGAAGACTGCTATTCAATACTCCAAAATGACTGAGTTCTCTGAGTATTTCAGGATATTAGGAATTAGCAGTAATCACTTTGAATTGAAAGCTACTAGCTTTTCTTAAAAATTATCATTTTTGTCAACAGGAAGTCCATGCCAGGTGAACCTTCAGGGTGATACTCGTTCTTTTGTTTCTTGTAATACTGATAATTACACTGATAACCTCATGAGCCTAGAAGTATGTAGTGACAACATGGAATGGAAGTTGGCTAAGGAACAGTAGCAGTGCATAGAGGAGGTAACTGTCACATCATTCAAGATACATCGCTACCATATTATCTATTGGGAGTTCAAAGAAATGGCTAGCAAAGTTTTAAGGGCCCTTGTCTTCTAGACACCAGAAAACAGACTGAAGCTTCTCATTATATTGCCAGGACTTTCTAGTAGACTAGGCCCAAACACTGTCTTGATAGTTTACATGAATGCAAACTTGGGCTAATGAATATACTGGGAACTGTTGGCACCACAAATTTCTTTGGGCCACCAAGGAAATATATATTGAGAGGGCCAGGCAAATATCATGACCGCCTGCCCTAATAACTTAGTTAACAACTAGGCCTCGGTCCCTGCTTTTTGGAACCAAGCAAGCAGTTTCTGAAAGAGTAACAAACAAAGGACAATCAATCACCAACACTCTAAACAGCAAGGATGAGGAGTCCTGGTGTCCTAAGCAATAAAATCTCAAGATGATAACCAAATAAGGATGAAGGCTGAGACTTGTCCAGACCCGCCAAAAAATGGAAAACTATACCCCTGACCAGCCTCTACCTAGCCCTAGCCAATTAGACCATACTAATGCAATTGGCATTTGTTTCAGCCAATCATATCTAAAATGACCTAACTTCGTTGAACATTTCCCTTATTTAGGCTTAAAAGGAGCCCTCACTTCCTTCTCAGGGTCTTCGCTATCTTGCCTTTATGTGGGATAGAAGACCCCAGCATGCTGAAATAATAAAAGTTCCTGTTGATTGCATACATGGATGGTGGTCTTTTGTGTAACTTCTCCAGGACCCTAACATAGAAAAATATAAAAAAGAGATAAGTGATAAAAGTGGCCTGCTTCCAATGATCTGGAAGAAAATCCTGTCTCTAACAGCTAAGAGCGCAGGTTGCAGAGAAACAAAGCCAGATCCTCATTATACAGTTAGGTGAGTCATAAGGCAAACTTAATTTCTAGCAGCTAAAGTCTAGACACTGATTGGGTAAAAAATGGAATCTTGTGATTTAGGATGACAACGGGGAAGTACACAGAGTAGGTTGAGGATGTTCAATTCTCAGATCCCAATAGAACCATTCCACCTGAAAAAAATACCTATTTACTCCTAGAGCAGATGCATCCCATCCCCTATCTCTACTCCCCACAGGGTCCCCTGTCAGTCTTCCTGAGGGAATTAATCCTGCCTACTATGTAGAGCAGGCAATTTACCCTAAACATTTCAGAAAAAAAAAAAGCAGTGTAGATGTCTCTTAGGAACTACAGAACACTGACTCCTGACCTGTAAATAAACACAAAGCTAAGTAGGTGCCCAGAGATGAGATAGGAAATTGTACTATACCACTAAAGAAATTTATGAGTTTGTTAATTCATTCAAGTAGAAATCTGGAGATATGTATAAAAATGAATTTTAAGGATGCTGGATAGTGATGGAAGGAACATAAAGTTTGATAGGCTGAATATATGGAGATAAGTTCATGATGCAAAATTTGAGGTTTATGGAAGCTCACACAGTTCAAAAAGGTTCCAGAAATTTGTTTGATTGGTTTGTCTAAGTATTTATGAAAAAAAATGTCCAGCTGGGAAAGAGTTAGAGATACCTTATATTCCTTAGTTTGTTTTTGATGAAGGGATTTTAAACCTCAGAGAAATAAGAATGCTTGATTTGATTGATCCATTGTTTCTTCCAAAGGGAAAGCCCAGAAAACCTGCCTTTCACTAGTACTATACACCTAAAAAGACTCTTGACTAATATAGTAAAATTACTGAAGAATGCCAAGTAATTACAAAGGATACCTTTCTCTTTAGTAATTTCTAATCACTTTAGTAATTAGAATCATTGTTTGATTTGCTTGTACACAATATATCTATGTATAATTTCTATAAAGAATTTTCTTTAACACAGAAGACTCAACTCTGGATACATGTTAGAACCAGCAGGGGTTGTCTGAGAAAACATAGATGTCCAAGTACAAGTTTCAGAGATTCTGACTCAATTGGTCTGAGGTAGGTACTTTTTTTTTGTTCTTGCAGTTATAATTGTACTGTACAATGAGAAAATGAGAAATGAGATGGAGATATGGCACAAGGAGAGCAATGTGAAAACTCTAAGAATCCCTTACTATGTTGAATACTAGAAGTTTCTATGATCAGATGTTTACATCATCAGTACTCTATAAAGATAGAAGAAGAGTGTGTAAGAATATTGGTATTATGTTACACAGAATGATTCTGTGCCTTTAAGATGGGTTTGTCAGTGAGCTTGACCTCACAGCGGACCTATGCATTTTTTAATTAGCTGCTGATTATTTCAAGTAATACCTAAATTTATTTTAAAGTATTGCTATTCATGTTAAAGCTATTTAAAAGATCAAAGAAACTAAGTATATGACAAACAGCACATAATTCTGTACAAATATAAATAAGAAAGAAAACCTACATAGGACAATATTATTCAATTCAAGCTTGAAAATGTAGAAATATAAAATTTTACTTTTTTAAATAATAACATTGACACAGTAATGTTTTATTTCTGATTATTTTTGAGCAAAATGAATTTATTTTATGTGATAGTTTTATTTGTGAGTCAATGTAAAGTGTTTCTTTTTATAAAAAAATTATCATTTTGCTTTGAAGAGGCAGTGCTAACACTCGATAAATTTAAACTGTCGTTTTTGAGCATGCAATGTTGGCATTCAAAAGTAGAGTGAGAACCTACAGTACCAGCCCAGGAGCAAACAGATCCCAGTTCTGATGCCAACAGCAAGTGTTCATTCCCAGCTCTGTCCTTGGAGCTGGCTTGTAGTTTCATACATCTTTTGCCCTCCATCTGTGTATTGTCCATCAGCTCCCTTGTCAAGCATTGGGTACAGTTTCAATGGCACAGATGATCCCCTGCATTCTCACATAATTTATTACTCTGAGTTTTGGGAACAAAGACCACATTCAGTTCAAGCCTATACAGCAGTTTTATTTCTTTTGACTTTCCCTTTATTTTTATTATGCTTGACTTTTCCTCTTTATCTTGGGATTCAGCTTTGGCTTAGACTTAGAAATAAATCTTTCCCCTGCTCCCTTTCTACTTGCCCTTGACTGCCATGGAAACCAAACAGAGCCATAGAAATACGGAGAAGTGATTTTATTCC
>CABHPQ010152229.1:760-46170 GCA_902168405.1 Peromyscus aztecus | reverse complement strand
GTGGCGCTCAGGAGCAGGTGACACAGACTCAGAAGACATCACTGCTCCATGACAGCTTGGGCAGAGTGCTAAGAGCCATTCTGTGCTTCCAGACAGACCAGAATGTGAGGATGGTCCTTGGAGCCAGCACCAACCCAGGCCCACAACTCTGTTTGACCAAGGACATCATTGTGTGGATCTGAGAGGGAGCATGGGGCCCAACAAGGAATCTTCTCATCACCCTGAAAGTATCTACTGTAGGACGAGTATCTGTCTGGCAGGCTCTACTGTTTGTGGGGGAGCTGTAACCGCTCCCAGAGTTGGCGGGCGGGCAGGGCAAGCTGCTCTTCACCCTCCAGCCTACTCTAAGCCACTATTCTCCACAAGATGAAGAAAGTAGGTTAATGACCCCTCATGTAACCCCCTAGGACTGCCCTGTTCAGGTGTGGCTCGGTCACATTTCCAGTCAAAAGCAGAGGTTGGGGTGACCCACTGGCTCTGAGGATAAGTATGGGAGGGGAGGAAGTGATGCCCCCACTCCAAACAGCAGGGCCTGAGGAGACAGGGAGTGAAGACAAGGTCATAGATGGGGCAGGGATGCCTGCTTTGCAGGGGGAAGCTGGGGCCAGACCAGGGCTGGATGGGGGTTGGGCGCTAGGACAGATCAGTTGATATCTGGCGATCAGTGTTCTTGTGGCCTCATCCAGCAAAACCCGCTCCTGCCACCCACTAGCCAACTGCCCATCTGCCACCCCATACTACGTCACTTCCAGTCTTGTCTTTCAAAGTCTGGCTGGCTGGGCTGGGGATGTAGCTCAGTGGATAGGGAGCTTGCTTAGCATCCATGAAGCCTTGAGTTCCATCCCTCCCTTCCCAGTACCAGAGGAACCACGTAGTGCATACCTATTGTTCGAGCACATGGGAAGAGGAAACAGAAGGACCAGGTGTTCAAGGTCATTCTTACCTACATGGGGAATTAGAGGCCTGCCTGGGCTACATGAGACTATCTCAACAATGAAAACATAAGCAAACAAAAGGGCCTGCCATAGGTCTGGGATTAGATAATACATGATACAACCTAGCAATTGTACTGAGCAGCCCCACAAAGGGAGGTTTAGAACACACAGACTCTCCTGTCTCAAGGCCAAGTTCTCAGAGAAAAGCTTTCTGAGTGACCAACACACTCTCCAAAGCCCAGCAGGCTTGAAAGGAGCCCAGTGGCAGGAGGCACTTCAGACAGCACATATTCCTAGACCCTCCCTGGCCCAGGCAACCTGACCAGGACCCAGAGACTCCCTGTGGAGCATCAGACATGGCACCTCAAAATACATCCTGAAGGGCACATTTGAACCAAGTTCAGTGGGTCACAGGGTCCACACAGACAACACAGCCAGTATCTGCAGAGGGCATGTGGCTGCTTTTGGGGGAGCACTGTCAGCCCAGGAGTTCACACAGAAGGAAACAGATCGATCTTAGAAGTGACCACGGGTCACCAAGGAGTCCCTTCTGTCCAAGACTCAGGTCTCTCTGCTTCTTCCAGACCATTTCAGGTAAGTGGCCACTAGCATCGAAACCAGAGCAATCCTTTCCCACCAGAGCAAGGCTTTCCAGCTGTTTGAGGAACAGTTCTAATGCATAGTGCCTGGACAGCTTCGGCAGTGAGCACTGTGTGGTACCCCCTGGGGAGGGTCTGGAGAGCTCTGCTCATCAGTGGAAAGTGACCTGTGTTCTAATACCCAATCTGGAGGCAGAAAAAAAGACATTCACTCAACACCAGAGTCTCCTGAGGGTGGCAAGGACATACACTCCAAGTTCATGCTCCAGGTTTGCACCGGACACGCAAAAGGCTGCCCTTTAACAGAACCTGCACACCAGTCTGTCAAGCGGTTCTGGTTTAGATGGAGCCCACTGGAACGGGACTAGCCAAGCCATTTGCAAGGATACAGAGAAGCCCTGGGTTTGGAACCTGGCCTTCCACAGTGTGGCCACAACCATGGCCCTTGCCACACACTCCAGCCGAGCAGCCCTCCCCCCCCACCCCACCCCCTGCCCCCCGATTCAGCCTGGCCCTGTGAGGCCACCTTACCTGCCTGGCTGTCCCGGGGTCTGCACTGCACCTCTTCCACACACTCAGCCGGGAACCACCCGATATGGCCACGGGCGCTGCCTTCCCAGAAGCCACCCTCGCCGATGCTCAGAACTAGAGGAAACAGAAAGGAGAAAGGCATCAGTAATGGGGACAGAAGGGACTAAGCAATGGGACACCAGACGAGGGGCAGAGGGAGCGAGGGGCAGAGGGAGCGAGGGCTTGCACTGCCAGCAGCTTGGCAGATGAGGCCGAGTAGCCTTCAGAGAACACAGTGCCAAGGGGTGGGGCAGCCCCAGCCCATGGATCTCTCCCACCTGGTAGGTGTGGAGGAGAGTGAAACCCTAGAGAGCCTTTTTCCTATTTTATTTTCTTCTTCGTGTGTGTGTGTGTGTGTGTGTGTACACACGTGAGCACCAGGTGCTGGGGCAGGGTCCCGAGGACCTCACAGTACCCTCTAGCCTCATTGGAATAAAGATTTCAGTTATGAAGGCAAGGCTGGGATGACCCTGTTCAAAACAGGTATGTGTGGTCTGAACACGGCTACGTGAAGGAGCTTGCTATCCTGTCCATACATCTTAATCTGCCTTGAAATTATTTGAGACTCCAAGCCCTGTCATGGAGAAAAAGCGGTCCCAGCACGAGTATTTCTTTCCATTATTCTGACCTCAAATGGCAGATAAAGATCTGCCCAGTCGGTGGATATGAAAGGAACAGAACAGCAAACTCTGGCTTTGTAAATTCTTGTCTAATAATCTGAGGAAATGACCCAAATAAAAAGAGACAAGCCACTTCCATGCTGACTGATACCATCATATTTGCTTGAAACAATTTCCTCGAAGTGTGGATTCGCGGATGTAACCTCTGCCCTCCCTCCACACAGCTCAGCTGGAGGAGAGTCGGCTCAGCCTTCCAGCTCTAGGCCCGAGAAGGTCATCTTGGAACATAGCCCTGGGTAGCAGAGCTGGGTTGTGCAGTGAGGCCCACAAAGACACCCCCATGCCCATTCCTCAGAACCTTCGGTGTGTCAACCCTGATGCTTCAAAGCACCCAGCAAGAAGTGAGATGCCAAGGTCCGGCTGGCATCTGTTTCTACCGTGCCACACCTTACCTGTGCCACACGTGGGATGGCTTGTTTATCACCGTGTGCCTCAGAGTCTTCACTTGTTAGAGGAATAAATACTATTCAGCTCATGGTACCACTGAGTCAACAGAGGCCTATGAACGCTGGCCCTGTTTGTGGGCATCCTGGCACACTGCCTGCGTGGGGGAAGCCTGCGTTTAGCTGTGCAGTTGATTCCCCTCAGGCACACAGTCTGGGTGTGTCACCAGGGCAAGGCCCACAGAAGAAGCAAAAGGCTTATGAGCACAGGCAGTTGCACACAGAGGTGTCATCTGGTAATTTAGGATTTACCAGCTCTGCTCTCTGGGGCATTTTAGTGACATGGGGAACAAGGAAACAACAGGATGCCAGGAGAGCCAGGTAAGATATGCCTGTGTGGGAGCAGACATGTCCATGTAAGAGTGGGTGTGCCTCTGAGGAAGTGTCTTTTGGAAGTGGGTGTGCCTGGGTAGGAATGTCTTATAAAAGTGGGTGTGTCTTGTGGGAGTGTCTTATGGAAGTAGGTGTGTCTGTGAAGGAATGTCTAACGGAAGTGGGTGTGTCTGTGTGGGAGTGGGCACACCTTGCCTCATAAAGAGGGAGTCAGGCTTGGCTTCCTTGTAAATCAATATTTAATTCAGAATAGCAAAGATTGCTCTTCTTGTTTAAGGCAATGTGTATAGATGAGGGAGTCTCCTCCACAGAGCAGAACAGGAAATTGCACTGGGCTAGGGGAGTAATGAACTTGGGCAGAAGAGACTCATCCAGGCCAGACCTGGGGACAGAGAGCAGACTAGGAGAGGTCAGGGAAGAGCCAGAACTTCTGATGACCAGAGAGAGGGCAGAGTGAAGATATCGCATGCCAGGCACCCTTCCTGAGGAAGGGTGCACTTAGCACCCAGAACCTTCTAGAAGAAAGAACCATCCTAACTCTACACCTATCTCAGCACAGTACTGTAAGTCACTGATGGGGGCAAAGAGCTCCTCGTCCACTTTCTACAGATCCAGCCTCACTATCCAGGCAACCGTCACTTTGGGGGCTCCCCACTACAGATGTGCAGGGGTGGGATTTTCCCTCCCAGTCTTGCCTGGGTGTGAAAATCAGCCAGGAGCATGGAGGAGTGAGGACCTGGAAGGTGTCCTCCTGCTTGGGACACATCTTGGGCCATCCCACACATATGCCACCTTCTGCTTGGATTTAGCCTGGATGTTCAGCCACCCTGACCTCCTGGACAGCCGGTGCTGCTGCCTTGAGGCTGCCTGCCCAGGACCAGCAGTGGCTGTATCCAGCTGGCTCCCAGTGCTACCCAGGCAATGATGAACATGCTGGGGAGGTGCCAAGGACCTGTTTACTCCAAGCTTCCTCCAAACACTGGCAATGGCTCCAGCTGCTCTGTGCTTGAGACAATGGCAGTAGGGGCACAGGCTGGGGAGGGCAGTCCTGCTGGACAGAGGCGCTGGGAGGGCTTCAAAACCTGGGCTTTGTGGGCCTCTGTGCCTCTGGCCTGCCTCTGCCGCCTCCACATATGTGGTCTAAGAACCTCACAAGCCATGGAGCTAGTGACACTACCAGCTCAGATGGAAGCCTCCCCACGGCACCCCTACAGTGCTCTTCTGCAAAGTCAGGAGATGTGAGACCTATCTTGAGAGGCCACAGTACTGATGTGGACAGCAACTATCCAGAGCTACAGCTTTCTATGCACCTGCTATGTTGATAGGGTTAGAAATGGACTCTGGTCCAGGGAGGGTCACACTGTATGTTTGTGTGTGTGTATGTGTGTGTGTGTGTGTGTGTGTGTGTGTGTTGTATGTGTTCATGTAGATGTGCACATGTGCATGTATGTGTGTGTCTGGTTGTGTGGTTATCATTAGGTGTCTTCTTCACTCACCTTCCTGCAGTACTTTTGACACAAGGTCTCTCATGAAACCTGGGGCTCACCGATTCTATTTGACTGACTGGCCAGGGAGCGCCAGGATCCACCTGTCTCTGTCCCTCAAGAGCTGGGATTTTGGGTGCATGCTGCGGTACCTGGCTGTTGACATGGGGACCAGGGACCTGAACTCAAGTTTTCACGCTTGCTCAGCAAACACTTTACAGCTGGAGCCCCAGCCCTGGCAAGGATGTTCTAAGCACCATTTACGCACCTGAGAGAACGCTATAGATGAAGCTGTCAAGGAGGCACCTGCCCAGCTGCCAGCACACTGCACCTGCAAAGTCTGCATCCCGTGTATTGCTCGTGATACACCATGCATCATGCACCATGCATCTGTTGTAAGATCAACCCAGATCACCCACATGTACGGGAAAATGGCCTGGTCCTTGGTGGGTTGTATTGATGAAATTCAGAATGGTATCTCCTGGGAAGTTTTTAATCCTTGCATTAATACATTTGCAGAGTCCAGGGACCTTATGGGTATGGTGAGTGAGGATTCCAATAGATCCCAGTGTAGAGAACAGTTTTAAAGTCTAATGACACAAACAGCCACCATCAGGAGGCGCTAGCCCTTGTGCAGAGGCAATCAGACTCAACGGGACTGCTCCCTTGCTTCAGGAGCAGGAAGGAAGCTTTACAGGAGTCTCTATCCCCCTGGCCTCTATACTGGGCAGAGCACAGTCCCCACAGCAAGGCCAGCAGTGGAGGGGGATGTAGAGAAAAGCCCCCAGTATGAGACTCGGGAAGGACCAGAAAGTCGGAACTGGAACCACAGACCTTGAAGATAGTGGGGACAGTCCATGCCAGGGAAGGGGCTGGTGTCCAGAACACAAGTGAAAGTTACTGGGTTCGTGGATGAGGAGAACAAAGCATGTCCTTGAGAGAGCAGACAAAAGCGAATGATGGAGTATAAACCTCCTGCATGTGCTTGCGGGTGGAATGATCACACTGGGATCTTTAATGCGGTGCGTACGCCAAGCCACGGTGTTGGTGTTGTAAAACAGCACATGTAGCCAATGAGCGGAAACCCCAGCAGAGTCCTAAGAAGGCGCCGCAATGAGAAAGAAGCAATTTAAAGCACACGCTCAGAAAGTGCAGAAAACATAATTTTTGAAATTATGGACCTCACAGGAGGAACGAGATGGGGAAAGGGGGTTTTGGAGGAAAGAGTAAGTGAACTTGAAGGAGAAGTGAACAGGGCACTAGGGACTTGTTAGAGGCTCAGAGGCATGGAGGCATGGAAGCTGAATGCCCAGGCTAGGAAACGATGGGGTACATACTCTCCGGAACCTCACAGCAATCCCTGGTGAGTGCACAGATAAAAGAATTTATGTATCATATGCTGTGGGCTGGACAATGATCAGGTGGGGAGGGCAGGGTCAGAAGCCACCTGCCACCTCTATTTCATCTTGTGTCCAGTGCTGGGGCCTGGGCATGCTGAGCACAGGAAGTGCCCTTCTTCCTCCACCTGGGAGTTTTGTCTTCCACTATGTGGCCCCTGCAGTCCCCACCTGCCTCTTCTCCAGTTCCCTCTGTGACCTTCGGCTACAAGCTTTGAAGTCACGACCCAACTCCTCTCTCCACACTCTATTATTGTACGTGCTTTCCCGCTGTACCTCACAGACTCCCCTCACCTGTACAGGAGCGATCACTGGACCGCTAGGACTCCTGGGGCAACGCTGGACTTCTCAGCTTGCTCATAAACGTCCTCAGAATTCTGTCTGGAGAATTCCCTTCACCTGGTTGATTTCCTCAGCTCATCAAACCTACACCTACGCCACGGGCTGCCCCAACCCCACTCTGTCTGGGGTTTTCTGGCTGGAAAGCAGCTTGACTCACTGAGTCCCAGTTTGGTTCTTCCTTGTACTTCCCACAATGGACCCAGGAGTGTGTGGGCATCTTCTATCCCTAAAGGCCCAGTGCTGGGGACACTGAAAGAAAGGGACCAGTGAGAGTCATGGTGCCCTCCCAAGAGACCGCATCTCCCAGAGTAGGCCTTGCTGAACCGATGGCTTGGATTCTGCCCTGGCTTTAGAAGACTCGCCAAGGTGTTTCATGGAGGCAGAGAGGCCCTGCCTTCCCCAGAAACAGAAGATAAAGACTGACCTTTGACTCTGTCACCTCGGTGAAGGGGGATCTCGCCGTCGACTTGGGGTTGGTATGGCTTGATGGCGACGAAGAGTCTCCCAGGCACCGCACTGTACAGCTTCCTCCTGGGCCCTGGGTACTCAAAGGTGGAGAGGGAGTCCTTGTTGGCACCAGGAGTGAAGGGCGACCTGAATCAGGCAACAGGGAATAGGAGAGAAGAAAGTCACACTTTGTCAACCATAGCCAAATCAGTTTATTTTTATTATTATCAGTTTATAATATATAAAATATAATAACCCCACTGGGCTAAGAGTGGCCTAGCTGGTATGTGTGAGGCCAGATAGTAATGACATGTGTGGGCCAGGAGCAGTGTCTGTGCTGAAAAGACTCAAGGGGACCCAGTGGCTGCACTGCTGGGTATATCCCCAAGGAAGTAAAGCAGGGTCTCTAGGGACATTTGCACATTGTGTCCCTTGCAGCAGCATCCACAGCCCAGGTGTCCACAGATGGATGCTGGATGAACAGCACACTACCACCTATGCAATGGAACGCTATTCAGTCAGAAAAAGGATGTTCTGACACTTGCCACAACAGGATGGACCCTGGGGACATTATGCTTGACAAGGCAGTCATACAAGACCATACGCTGCATGATTCCATCCCTATGTGGTCCATATTGTGAGGTCCAAGAGATAGAAAGTAAGATGGGGTGTCAGTGGTTCACAGGGACAGAGGTTCAGCTGGGAAGATGGAAGGTTCTGGAGATGCACAGTTGGAACAGTTTCAGGACACTGTGACCACTGAGCTGGGCACAGACAGTGGAGAAGATAGGAAATCTCATGAGTGTCTTACTACAATACTGAAAACAATTGAGGTGCCGCCATCGGGAAAACCCTTGTCTTGTTGTTTTTTTTTTTTGTTTTTTTTTTTTTTTTCCAATTCACTGTGAGCATTGGTCACACTGGTAAGGACACACATGGAATCTACCAAAAGTGCTTATGACCATGGGCATCCTTCTGGCCACTCCCAAGAGGACTTTCTTTACATCACCAGTTTTGTACTGAATTCGAGTTCCAGGTTCAGTTTCCCCCAACAGCAAGAGGCCTTAATCTAGACCAGCAATGGGACACATACAGTAAAGGTCCTCACACAGGGCAACTGTAGAGTCCTCACTATGGAGCACAGTGGACTTCCAATGGGTGACGGACTGACTGTCTCATGCTGGGGACAAGTGATCGCCCATGTTGTAAGCAGGGATAACCTCAAGGTGGCCTCCTGCCACTTCTTTTCCCAGAATGGGAGGCTTTGGACACAAACATGACCACATAAAGAAACATGCCAGGATGTCAGGACAACATCCCAAAGCTTTCTGGCCAGGAAGGCAGCACCTTCCCAAAGCTGGAACTTTCCAAGAGGGTACAGGCCAAGGGAAAAGAGAGGGCATTTAAAGCATAGGAGGGGGATCCAAATTGAGATAGGACCCCAAATCCCCACCTCTGGTCTCTGGACCTACAGATGCTGCAGGCTTGAGCTTTGTGCAAGGGAAGGAAGGAGCCACTTAACACAAGGACCAGTGGAAAAGAGGCTTGCAGGGAACTTCTAGAAGCCGGTGGGATGCTCTTTGATTAGTTAAGGTGAATTTCTGTCTGCGTTTCATTTCTGTTGCTGTGATAAAACACTCTGACAAGAAAGCAATATGGGGGAAGAAGGGCTGATTTGGCTCACAATTCTAGGTCATAGTCTGTTTTTGTGGGGAAGTCAAGACAGGCACTTCAAACAGCTAGCACATCCCATCTAGTCAAGGGCTTGGAGAAATGGCCTCTCTTCTTCAACCCAGGACCCCAAGCCTAGGGAATAATGCCACCTGTGTGCCCACATCAATTAAGGTAGTTAGAAGAAATTCCTCACAGGCATGCCTATCCAGCCTGACCTAGGCAATCCCTCATTGAGACAATTTTCCCAGGTGCCTTTTACACTGTTTGCCCATGTGTACAAAGGTCCTGTGGTTTGGGGTGCTCTTATAGAATTGCAAAAGTGTGCTCTGTTATATTTAACTGTGCTTCTTACTTTCTCTGGTCAACAGTGATATGTGTTATCCATTATGTCATTGGCCCATGGGTTCTTACTTTTCCAACTGGCATGATCATGGGATCCAGCCACTGGATGCTGATTGAGGTCTTTGAGGGGCCCAGTCTACAGACTGGATATTGGGGCTGTGGTATGCTAAATTTAGGCCCTCATTTACATTGTTGGTGAGGATAGATGGGGACTGAATGCACAGGCCTTGCTTGCCCCAAAGCCTGGATCTGCCCTTCATCCATGTAAAGCAAAGAGAAAAAAGGCCAGGCCTCCTGACTTCTTATAGCATGAGTGCAGGGTCTGGAGACATACCTGGGCTCTGTGGACACTGGGGGAGGTAGAAAGGCTGCATGTAGCTGGGGTTCTCCCCAGCAATGCACCCCCCCCCCCCCACACACAGGGTTTTCTAAATCATAACCATGAATGCAATCATTACAGAATTCTGGAGGCACAGGTGCCTGAGTAGTCTACGTGACCACAAGGATGCCAGGTGTTAGGTGGAGATGGAGGACAAGGCACAACCTCAGACCACCACCTTATATAACCTCTCCTTGCCTTGTCAGCCACATCTTGGTGCTTCATGGATCCATCCATCCATCCACCTTCTCACATATCCATCCATCCATCCATCCATCCATCCATCCATCCACCCATCACTTACCAACATGTCCATCCGTCCATCCATCCATCCATCCATGCATCCATCCATCCATTCATCCATCCATCCCTTACCAATATGTCCATCCACCATCCACTATTTGTCCATCCATCTACTTAGCCATTGTCAACCATCTGTCCATCCACTCATCTGCTCACCTGACTGCATAGCCCAACATGATCTTTTCACTCACACACCCAAATTTTCAAGAAACATTGCCCAAAGTCCAGCTGACCCTTTATTATCAGATACTGGACAAGTCAGTGAATCTCTTGAAGCCTCAGAAGCACTGACCCCATTCCCCAGATGGGAGAGAGGTTCCATGAATAATAAACCTCACATGGAAGTCAGAGAGACCCTCACATCCTGATGCTCTATCCTGCTGTGTAGTAAAAGATAGGAGACTGTACGTCAAGGGGAGGTGTTTTATGAACAGTGCCCTCCTGCCCAGGGGCCATGTTCTCCTTATGGCAGCCTTGAGCAACAGTAGAGCCATGGCCCCTCCACAGCCCCAGGTAAGGGGTAGTCTCAGATGAGCAGGCCTGAGAAGCCAAGCTGGGACACACAGTGTGAATGGTTCAACAGTTCCCCAGCCCTGGCATCTGTTTCCTTCATATTCTGGCCAAGAGCAGCCAGATGGAGTACCAGCTAACTTGTTTTAGTCTGAGGGTTAGACTGCTGGAGATTCAGTACCAGAAAGCCAACGTTCTGTTCTGGGGGTAACTGGGAAGGGTAAATTGGGCCATTTCCCAGCTACCCTGTGTGAACAGGAACTACCCACACACTGAGCTCTCTCCATTCATTCACTCCTCCATCAGTTACTCATTCATTTATTTATAACTTCCTAGGTGGTCCAGCACAGAGCAGCACACACATCTGAGCACAGAAGACAGGAGAGGCCATACAGGGTGAGCCAGAGTGTACTCCAACCAGGTATGTTTCTGCTAAGACCAGGGTGATGGCAGAAGTCAAGGTTTGGGTGCACACACCCTGTCTAAGCTAGGGTGAGAGTTGGTGCAACTGAGGCCACAGAAAGTGCCTGAAGGAATACACGGCAAATCATGAGACTAGGGCGCCATGGCTGTGGCAGTAGGATGGGACCAGAGTGGTCCAAGGATGGAGGTGGGGCATTCTATAAGGAGGCACTGTGGCTGCTCTTGGGAAGACAGGGGTCAGGGCTGATGTGCAGAGTCAAAGAATTCCAGATATGGCCAGGAAGAGTCAGCTGGTGGAGGCCTGCTGAAATCACTGTCTCTCTGGGATAATGGAGGTTGTGAGAGCTGCTAGCTGGGGCTTGGGCACAGCAGATGGCATGTCCAGCGCATAGGGGCTTGAGCGCTGGCTGTGGGTCAGCTGCATTACCCATCATTGCCATGCCTACAGACTCAACACATGTCATCCTGTTCTTTTCTGACCATTTAGGACTTAAGAGCAAGGGATATACCAAACTGGCAAGGACATGAGGCATATTTCAGGTACCTTAGTTCACCCTGCCCCCAGCTGCCCATCCCCAGGAGCTGTTACAGAGACAAAGACTTGTCATCATTCAATAGGCCCATCACACTAGCCCAAAGAGGCCACTTCAGGAGGGGCCAGGATACAGGTGGGACAATCATCCTTCAGTGGGCAGACCCACTGTATCTTTGAGAGTGAATAGAGTGAGGGGCCCACCCAACTCGCAGGTAGGAAGTGGGGTACCAGTATTACCAGTATTGTGTTGATCATGGAGGAGTACCTCCTTTGTCCAGATGGCCAACAAGCCCTTAATGGCTCTAGTTGGGTAGGAGAGGGTTCTGTCTGTATGTAAGGCCAGGTCCACCCCAACTCCAGAGACCTCCACTCTGTGATAATGGTTACTCTAATCATGGCTTCTTTGTCATGTTTTCCCATCCTCTGCTGAACTTACAGGGTATCATCCCTTCTTGACACCCACTCATTTTCTATCGGATGTCTCCAATCCTCCAGAGAGTAGCCTTACGCCTCCCCAGGTCTGAATGCCATCTTGTGTGAAGCCAGTGCTGTTACCAAGCTGTCTCCCTCCCATGCAAGGTGGGGAACACACATTCACCTGCACACAGGGAATGGCCCATGCAAGGGGCTGAAACTCCTGCACCCAGGCAGTTGTGGCCTGCCCCACAGACTACTGCACTTTGCAGAAGACACAAGGAGAAGGGGTGTCTGAACCCAGATTCCATAAACAGCCAGGATGGACCTGCTCCTATGGGGAGCACCCTTCACATGGCTCTACCTACTCCAACCATAAACCTGGTAGTCTTACCCACACTGTACTGATGGTGTCTGAGTGACATGCTACCACACATTAGGTGTGGGTGACAAGAAGGTGGCCAGGGAGATGTAGACTCCATATTAAAACTAACTCTCTCTCTCTCTCTCTCTCTCTCTCTGTTCCTCTCTCCTTCCCTCCCTCCCTCCTTGTCCTCTCCCATCCTCCCTCTCTCTTTCCCTCCTTCTCCCCTCCCCCCTTTTCTGTTAGCACAGCCCAGGGATCAGGATGGAATCCAGAGGCGGGAGCCCTTTTCCCTCTTTGCTGAGATAACCATGTCTCTGCTCCATCGAGGGTAGGATTGAGTGTGCAGGTCCCCATGTTCCTATAGATCCAGAGGGAGAACATATGGGTAGAAACAGGCCATAGCCACAGGCAATCTGATTGTCACCTTCACGGCCATGTCTGATAGGTTGGGATGGACAGGCAAAGTGGTTACCCCAGAATCTTCTAGAGCCTACAGGAAAAATACTAGACTGTCCTGTGCGCTTTGAAGTCCATGACACGTCTAGAAAGTTTTATGATCTCTAAGCACCTTGCTTTGTGATATGAGGTCCTTGTCTCAAGAGGGTGTCCTTCCCTGATATCAACTGAAGAACTGGCATTTGTTGGGGGGAAAAGATGGTGATCTAATGTCACCATCCTCACCTCATGACCTGAAACCCCAGGGATGGATGGGGCTTGGGAAGGGCAGCACATCCCAGATGAACACAGCTGGCAAGGGGTTTAGGACACCACTGTCTCCCCAGTGATCTCACCAGCACCAGTTCTTTCTCCCTGCCAAAGCAAGAGTCACTCAGGACAGATAAGATGGTAGCGGAATGTCCCTGTGATGAGTACAGCCAGACCAGCCTGTGATATTGAGCACTCTTCCACATCTGGGCAGCTGAGAGAGGCCTGGGAGTACTGGGCTGCCCCATCCAGCTCCTAGGGTTCCCACAGGGTAAATGCAAAGTCTCCAGGGAAAGTTAGCAGGATTGTGACTCAGCTGTGCCTCTGGGTGCCACTAGAGGGCGCCATCTCTGGAGAGGTGAGCACAGCGACTCACCTGAGCTATATAGGCCCAGGGCAGAAGCTGTGGACAAGCACACTGCTTCCCACTCTTTCTGGGCCAGCCTGCACTAGTTAGGACAGGGTAGGAGAAAATCAAAGAAGAGACCGAGGAAAGGGAGACAAAAGATACTAGGAAAAGGAGAATGGACTCCTCCAGTGAAGACAGGGCCATGGCAGGTGCCTGTCCGCATCCTGCTCTCCTCCACTGCCTGCCACAGCAATCACAGGAAGCCAGTAAGACCCATTCCCGCTGCCCTGAATCTCTCTGATGGCCACCAAACATGGCCTCAAGGCCCCATGATGAGCTGATCCCTGAGAGTCTCTTGTCTTGGCTAAGAAACCCAGGAAGGCAGAGGTGTGCTTGGGAGCTGACATGGGGATTCAGGTCCCCTCCTGGCTGTGTAGGTTGGAAGCCCCTTCCCTAGGGAAGATCCAGGCTGTGACACCCTGAGTGGTCCCTCAGCCTGCCCAATTCTAGCCTGCTACCTGGGCGGCTTCAGAGGTGGTGGAGGGGCTCTGAGGCCCTGCCGTGCTGGGCAGATACAGTTCCCACTTGTAGCATAAGCCAAGGCTGCTGGGGACATGGCTGGTCTCTTGTGCTGTAACGTGGCCCTGAGCCTCGGTTATGGCTGAGATGTCCCATTGCTGTAAGCATGTGGTCCCTGGAGTGGACACAGTGTGCATGACAGGAGGAGACTGTGCCACAGGCTGTATGATGGCACAGACTATACTCTCCACCCTGACTCCCTAAGGCCATTTCACTCCAAGAACCAAGGAGTTAAGGCACTGGGAAGGATAAAAGGCCCCTGCAAAGCTCAGCTTCCCTCACCCATGCTGAAAAATAGACACTAAGGGTGCCAGGCTAAACAGGGAGCCCCCAGCCTCAGAGGGCAGAATTCAACCTCGGCGTTGTCTGGGGTAGCCTGAGTTGAGAAACATGTATGGCTAACCATCTCCCACGGGAGCCCATGCCCACTACCCAGCTTCTCCTTACCCCACATGCCAATGTGGCTGTGGCCTCTTGCCATCCTCGCCAGCGCCACCGAGCCTGTTGAGTGAGGGGGAGCGGCTGCGGGGCCCAGGGACATAGCTTCCAAGGCTCTTCGTGGCTCCATCAGGCTTGTTGGGTGTCTGCTGCAGCAGCTGGGGTGAGAGGCTTCGGTGGGAGGTGGCTGCAGAGCAGACAGCCCATTCAGGTGCACCAGCATGGAGGTTGTTGTCACTATTGGAACGCAGAAGAACTCTGGGGGCAGCCAATGTATTGGGGGGCCGCCGCCTGCGGTTGGAATAAGCTGGGGCCTCTCGGAAGGGCACTGGTTTGGGGAGAGAAAGAGAGAGGCAGATAAGTAATGCCAGGGAACAGGGACACAGGGAGGCCAGGTCTGCATGCATCCAAGCCCCCGTGCAAGCCATTGATGGGCCTGAAGGCTTGATGCAAGATCTGTTGCTGGGCTCCCCAAGGCCTCATGACTCACCCCCGACATGAATGCAGAGGAACACTGAGGCACATGGAAGCTCAAGCCAGGACCTCGATGGAAGGGAATCAGGGTCTGACCTTCCATCGGGCTAGCCCATGCCTTCAGCAAGAAGACACAGCCATGACACATGTAAGGATAGGCTTCCCCGTGTCACTAAGCATTAGGACACTGCATGGCTCAGGAGCATCCCCTAAAAACTCGAACTTGACCTCTGTGATGGGCAGACCTGTGTGCCCGAAGTTCATACACTAGGGTATAACCCGGGACCTTAGGATGTGGCCACATGTGGAAAGAGGTCCTTTATAGGGGTGACTACATTAAAATGGGTCACTAGGATGACCTCATGTGACAGCAATAATCAGAATCCAGAGATCAGGACCCAGACACACAGAGGATGACATGAGATACAGAGAAGACATCATCTGTAAGCCACAGACAGACCTCAGGGAAGCAGCCCTGTGTTAAAACTTGGGCATTCAGCATCCAGGATGGGGAATGAGGGATATTTCATCTTTATGAACCACTCAGGCCTACAGCCTTGGTCACGGCTCTCCCAGCAAGGGAAGCCAGCCACTTCTGACCACCACCCCCGTCCGCCCTTCCAATCTCTTAGGTAGTCCAGTCTCTTGGGTAGAGGAGCCCACAACACCTCAGAATCTTCCCTTTCTCCTCCCAGCAAGTGGGGCCTGGCATCATGTGGCCCCACTTCACTGAGTGTCTGTCTCACAGAGAGGTCTAGACAGAGCTGGGTACTCACACTCCTGAGCCCAACATACCCAGGGACTCAGGTAAGGCAAACCCAGGCACCTCAAGGGATGGTGTTCACACTGCAGTCACCCTGAGCATTTAGCTGCTTGGCCAGCAACAGAAATCGATCTCTACATTACAGAGCCTCTCAGGACCAGTCCTCCAGGCTGCAGGGACAGTAGATACCCTCACCTTAATGGCTAGAGATACTGTGTATATCCTAGTCTCTTTCTTGATGCCCAGGGAAGCTTTGCTACAGGATTTCTGCCCCTAGATCCTTAAAGCTTGCACTGCCCAAGGCTAGGGTTCCATTCTGCAGACAGGACCCCGTGGAGTCAAAGAGAACCAGGGCTTCCAGGGGAACTGACCTGGGTAAGGGCCCTGACATCAAAGGAGAAGCAGAACATCACAGTTTAGGACAGCCTATGGCATCAGCTGCACAAGGCCGGAAGTTAGAGGTGGGCACCTCAGAGCTAAGATGCCCACTCCATCACAGAGTCCACAGCCTTCTACTCATCCGGACAGCAGGAGGGTGAGGACATAAGTGGTACTAGAACTAGGTAGCTCGGGCACAGTTCGCGGGAACAGCGAAATGACTTTGGCAGACCTTATGGGGTCAGAGGTGGCCCTGCAGAGCTGACAGTGATAGAGGTGGCTCTGGAGGAACTCACCGGGACAGAGAGGGCCCAGGTATAGCTCAAGAGGTGGCCCTGGCAAACTCACAAGGACAGAGGTGGCTCTGGAGGAACTCACCAGGACAGAGAGAGCCCAGGTATAGCTCAAGAGGTGGCCCCAGCAAACTCACAAGGACAGAGGTGGCTCTGGAGGAACTCACCGGGGACAGAGGTAGCACCAGCACTGCTCATGGGGACTGAGTGGCCTTGACATGCCCTCTAAGGACAGAGGTAGCCCCTGCATAGTTCACGGGGACAGAGGTGGCTCTGACAGTACTCTTTCAGGTCAGCTGTGACTCAGGACACTCCTCTTTTCTAGGAATCAGAGTGAGAGGGCAAGCGGGAAGCCACACAGCAGGGGAAGAAGGTGTTGGACTCAGAGTCATTTGATATACAGAGGGAGTCCTCATCCTTCCAGTGGACAGAGGCATGTCTCAGGTACCCTGCTTTCTTTGCAAGCTTTTGATGGGGGAAGATGCTCACCAAGCCTCCTCGCTATATGCTATCTCACTCCCAGTTTCTCCAGCATGTGACTCACAGGGGCTGGCCATGAACAGACCAGCAGTACCAAAGGCTGATAGTGTCTGCTTTGGAGCCAAGAGCCTGTGCCTTTGAAGAGCTAGGCCCAGAGTCCCAGCAGCCCACCTCCAAAAGAACCATAGCTAGGTCAGGCCACCAAGTGTGATTGGCTGGGCACAAAGGAAACCTTGCTGATGGTGTTACCCCGAGTAGGACCTTGAGAAGTCTCAGAGTATTCACCATGGAGCCTATAATTGTTACCAACAGGGGAGCCTGTGGTGATCTTGGGACTTACAAAGGTGGGGGATTTAAAAGGCCTTAAGGACAGGTGACCCCACAATCTCAGCAGGCCTCATCTGTCACTCACTGAGATCGGGGGCTGGCAGACTCTTTTGGTGTGAAAGCCAAAAGGCTGGCAGACATGGAGAGGATAAAATGGTCCCCGCACCTTGGGGCTTCCAGGAGTACCCCCTGGGTGAGGCACATAGAGGGTACCATGCGGCTCCAAGACCCAGACATGCTGGCACCCTGCGACTGTGTATCTGTAGACCACCCATCCCTAACAGTACAGTTGACTGCATCTCTGACTGTGTAACCAGTAAGGTATGAACACCCTTAATGGCAAAGTGAGTAGATATGGGACAGGGGGACTACTGTCCTGCCCATTGAGAAGATACACTCTGTAGGGAAGGAAAGTCCATAGAAACACAGAATAGAGATAGCATTACTTAACACACTAACCCATGGCTGCAAATCATGCCATCCATGGGTTATAAAAATCGAAGTCCCACATGGCAAATTTGGGTAAGCCTCAAGAGAAAAAGAATCGAGTCTATTCTATATCCATCCTGAAGGAAGGAGGGGGCAGGATGTCCTCACACAGGCGAGGCCATGCAGGCAGGGTCATAGAATAAAACAGCCAGGACATTTATACACATTTCACCCCAAAGACCAGGCAAGTGAGTCAAATGGACCCACACAGGTGACATTAGGGTGAATGGTTTAATGAAAATCGCTTTGCTTAATAACCAAACCACACATCAAATTAGTTTCTAGGCTGCTGAAATATCTCTGGTGTTTAGCTCACAGTGAGCTTAGGTGGAAAGTGAGCTTTCTAATTTTCTTAAAGTCACATCTTTGGAAACCTGGTTTCATCAGAGAAAGAGCTTGCTGTCTGACAAAACTCTCTGACTGGGACCATACACGAAAAGAATGTTTTTTTTTTTTCATAAAAAGTGTTAAAAATAGCTTCTTTCCTGTCTGAAAATGATTAATATGCCACCCAACGGTTTCCTTCTTTCAGGCAATCTGCAAGCTCTTAGGTGGGTGGATATTTTCTTAGCTGTCTTACATGCATTTATTTATACAGTTTTTTTCTTCCCCACAATAAAATTCATACAAGGTATAATAAAGAGGGATTCTTCGTGCACCCCATGGCTTCACAACCCAGGGACAGCCAGGCAGAAGTGGCAACTGGCACTGGAAGAAGATGCCATGGGAGCATCCAGCCATGTGCCCTGACCCTCCTTAGCAGGTGCTCACAGCCTCCAGGTAACTGGAGGATGAAAGCCAAAACTTCTTTTATTTTCCCTAGGACCTAGTTTCCCAATGTGCCCTCTGGCACAAGCTCTCTGGATGAGATGTTCTGGAATGCAGTTCCACCAGAGGCTGGTGGCTTAGGAACACACTAAAATACAAAGGCACCTTCATCTGTGTTAATCTTCCAGACCTGGCTAGAGACAAACCATATCACAAAGCTGGGGCAATTATTCCTTGAGCGATGAACCGCAACCAGCAATTTGGGGAGGCACCCAAGTCCCCTCTCCCCACAGAAGCAGCCCACAGCTGCTCACTAGGCACCCCACGCTTCCTACAGCTTTCTCCTTACCTTCCTTCTTGGTGAAGGCATTTAACAAAGACTTCATTTTCCCTGTGACTTTGGCAGCGGTCCGCTCATTATATAACCCTCTCGGCGGGCAGGAAGGCTAGGCGCGCAGCCCGGCCCCTCGGAGCTGGCGCGGCTGGGACCCGGCGAGCAGTGGCGGGCGTCTGGGCGCTCTGCAGCCCCGAGCATCGCTGGGCATGCCAGACCCAGCGTGCTGGTGACAAAGCCCACCCCATATTCTGTCTGTCAGCTAGGAAGCAACTGTGCGCAGACTGAGGCTGCTCTCAGAGCCGGCTACCTCTGGCGGCGATCCTCATGTGAGCAATGCCACTCTGCTGGGCGAGCAAGCAGGGCATCGGGAAAGCAGCACCACGCAGGGTTAACATGGAGCAGGCGACTGCGCGCAAGCTGGCGACCAGGAGACACCGGGAGGCATTTGTGAGCCGGAGCCCCAGTTATCCAAGGAAACCCGGCTGCTGCCGGGCGCTCCGTGCGCCTGTGGCTAAATATAAAGTACTGTGCTTTTTCTTTTCTTTTCTTTTTTTTTTTTCTTTTTTTTTACATTTTTAAAGAAGAAGCCAAGTCTATTTGTCAGCTAGCAGATGTGGTAAGAAAGTCAAGAGGGAAATATCCACATTTCAGACGAGCCAACAAAAGATCCCTGACACCCGGATAGGCATGCCAGGATTCAGGAATCCTGACAGTGACCTATTTCCCTTTGAAAGAATCAGACACAAGTAGCATTACTTCTTTGGCCCTCCCCATTCTGATAATGACCCTGGGAAAGCAGGGCTCCGCCTCCTGCCGCTCATATTTGCTTTTTGGGGGGAGGGGATAGGAAATAATAACTGCCAAGGTAGTCAGAGGTAAACTACCCCGATTTGGGGGCAGTTGGCAGAAGTGGGCCCCTCAGAGCTGTTTCCCCACATGTCTCTGGCATTCACACCCCAACAGAAGTCTAGGAGAAGCAAGGGAAGATCTCCCCAACTGCTGCCTTGAGAAAGTTCTAATCTGTATAGCAAACAAGGGCGGGGGGCAGGTCTCACTGCTGTGCCCAGCAGTGGGTGGGATGGGGAATGATGTCCACACCAGGGTGAAGGCGCTTCCAGAGCAGGAGGGAGTATGAGGGTCAGCCACTGCACGGGGATGCATCTGCCACTGGGGCACTAATTAAGTGTGAGCTTCTGCGGTTGCTAAGAGAACAGCTTCCCAAACCTGGGGGCTGGGGGTGGGAGGGGGGAAGGAAAAGGAAGAGATAGGGAAAAGCAACTGGAATCCTGAATTCAATTCCATATGGCTGACACAGTTTACATCAACAAAAATGGCGGTGTAAGGAAGAGGAGGCTGGCATGCCTAGGCAGTGGCACCTTCCTTCCTAAGCACGCTCAGGATGGCCGATGCTGTGCCAGGAAGGAAGAGACTGTGCCTGATTCACTCTGTGTGTCTGTGTGTGAGCTTCGTGTCGGCTGAGCATTTAAACATCATCTCCATTGGGCCCACACGGTTCGTCAGCCATGTCAAAACCGCCCAGGTGACATCCTCCCCTGTAGTATCACAGACGGTGGCATCAGAACGGCTCCTGAGACTTGTGCTGGCTTAGAGATGGAGCTACTGTCTAATGCTCCCCACCACATCATGCACGTGGCTTCCGTGGCCACTTGGACCTTCTGGGCAAGGTTGAGCAGCTTCCAGGAGGACCTCTGCCCATAGTGTCACCCATGAGGATGCATCTTTTAAGAATGAACTAAAGATAGGGTAGGAAAGCTTCAACATGGAGGTTTCTAGATCATCATGGAATACCAGCTGGTGGCCAGACCAGGGTGGTGACAGCAGTATCTACAAATACAGGAAGCCCCACTCCAGAGGCCGGGGACCCTGCCAGTCATGCCCCCAAGCGCATGGGCTCAGGGGACTCGCAGAGTTCTGGGACTCTCTGGGACACCAGCGATGCTCAGCGCTTGCTCCATCTGTTGGGGATCGATATCTTCCAGAAAGCGCAAAGCTGCACCCAAGCCAAGTTTCCCTGCCACCCACTGCTCTGGCAACTCCTTGGCCACTGTGTGGTGCAGAGAGTGTGTGTGCCCATAACTGTATTGTGAAGCCAGAGGCCAGGCTTTGTGCCAGTCTCACCCCTGCCCCCCACCCTTGAAGACCCCGCATCTGACCTTGACCTTTGGTGGAGGTCGTAGGAGAAGGCTTCTTCCCCGGAAGGTTATGTGACGCCCTATACCTTCTCTGAATGAAGGAGATAACAGAACTGTTTTTCCACACTGGGTCTCTGGCCTCAGATATGTCAAAAGACTGAGGGACAAGCAGGTCCCTGTCCCATCTTCCCTAGAGCAGAACCCCAAACTCCCAAACTCCAGTAAGGCAGGAGTGTCACATGGCCCAGATACAAAGTCTCCAGCTGCCATCACCACCAGCCATATAGGAGGTAGCTGCTCCTTTGGGTGCATTTGCTCACAAGTAGAAATTGCTGTGGAAATGTGCAGGGCCCTGAGCTGTCTAAGAAGAAGAGCTGGGAATTTTCCCAAGCAGACCCATGTCTCTATCAGCTCCCTCAGTGCCAACCAGCCCCGACCCTGAATTCAGTGTCCTATCAGGCTGTGGAGAGTGAGAGGTGCTGGTCAGGAGAGCAACAGGTGCAGGACACAGATGGCACGTACAGGGAGGGGAGATAGCCAGGCTATGGCTAGAGGGTGGTGTGACAAAGGACCTATGCTGTATCCCCCCCCCCCCCCCCCCCCCATACACACCAACGGATGCTCTCTTCAGACACCTTTAGACAGGTTTTTTCTTCTTTACAATGCATTTTGTTCGTATTAACCCCAGTGACCCCTCTACCTCCTATTGGACATGCAACTTCAGGTCCTTCTTTTCCTTGTTAAAACTTACCGTGTCCAATTAGTGCTGCCTGTGCGTGTAGGGGTATGAGGCTACCCACTGGAGTGTGGGCTACCTATCAGTGGCTGCACCCCCAAAGAGAAATGGTTCTCCCTCACCCAGCAGCCATCCACTGCTATTAGCCCTTCAGCTGGGAGGGGGCTCATGAGCTCCTTCCCATCCACACTGGCATTTTGGCTAGCGTGGCCTTGTGCCGGTCTTACATGGGCACTCACAGCTGTTGTGAGTTCACGGAGCAACAGCTGTGCCGTGTCTAAAAGACAGCATTTCTCAAGACTCCATACATCCTCCAGTTATACATTCTTTCCACTCTTCCTGATGCCCCCTGAGCCTTGGTGGTGGTGGTGGTGGTGGTGGTGGTGGTGGTGGTAGGGGGTGCAGAGGGGTTGTAACAGAGGTCCCATGTTGGGCTGAGTTTTCAATGTCACTTATTCTCAGCACTGACGGGTTATGACTTTGCATTTACCACCATCCACTGCTAACAGAAACTTCGTGGACAAGGCTGAGGGCAGCCCAGATTAGAGCTGGGGTAACCCTGTGCTGTGGCTGTGGCAAGTGGGACTGCAAGCAGGTGGGCTGGGGACTGTGTGAGCACCTGTGTGACCTGGACAGACAGACTCCTGTGTACTCAGCCTGGGACAGGCTCTGCTGTGGGGAGCTGGGGGTGTCTCATAGTACATTCTGAGAATTCCCACTCGGGGAGTGGGCCACTTCTGATATAGCCCTCCTATTGTGCTGTCCTTGAATAACCCCAGCAACAAAGGGGTCTCTACCTGTATGCTGTGATTCATGCTGTCAGAAGAAGGTCATGGCACTCCTACCCTAAGGAGATATTAGCTCTGTACCCCACCCCCCACCATGAATCTCTCCTCTTGGTTCAGACAACAAACAAACACAGGGTGTTTATTTTATCCCACATCTTACGATGCTACTGCAGCTTGTGGCCTCCCAGCATGCCCGGCTGGCAGGACATCAGCCGTAAACAACAGTGTGAACAAAAGGCCCACGGTAAGCAGCCCTGGTATGGCTTACACTGCTGTGGCTCTGTGCTTACAAGTCGGTCAACAGACTGTGAGCCCAGCCCCTCTTCCCCTAGCACAGACCTGCCCACTCCTGGGGTCTTTAACCTTCCTGACTATGAGGACTCAGGTCCCCAGTGCTGACCCAGGCTTCTCTGGGAAGTTGGGGTGGTATTGACTGAGGGTGGTAGCAAGCCTGAAGACTTCTGGGAACCACTGGTACCATCTTTAAGGAAGCAGAAACTACAGAGCGGGAATTAAAAATTAAAATGAAGGGAGACATGAAACCCAAAAGTTGTTTCTCTTCAAGGCTACTCGAGACTCTTTGCTCACAGTAAGTTTTCTCATGGTGGGGTCTGAGATTTCTGGAATGTTCTGGAAGCATCCCCATGCTGGGGTTTCTGAGAGCAGCCACGGAACTCTCTAGAGATTTGCAGAGGTTGTGCAAGGTACCTGGGTCCTGGAAGTGTGCCTGCCTCAGCATTGCAGGTGTGAAGAAAGTACCACAGTCCAAAAGCCAAGGACACCAAGCACCCGCTTCCCCCTGTTTTTCTCTTTTGCCTTTAGTGACAGGGTCTCACTATGTAGCTCAACCTGGCCTGGAACTCACCATCCTCCTGCCTCAGCCTCCTGAGTGTGCATCCCTCACATCTATAAGCCTTCCCTCCACCAACCTGATTTTATTCTGGATGACGTAACAGGGGCAGTACATGATGTACCAATGGCAGAGAGCAGAAGCCTAGAAACACAGCCATGGAGCTGTCTACCTGAACTCCAGTCCTGTAGGGAGGTGAGTATCATCAGTGTCTGGGACCACTCAATGTCCGTGCACACTTGAAAAAAAAAAATCAGCTCGTGCCCCTGGAATCAGTTTTCAGGAGGAGAGTGACCCCTGAATGAGCCCCAAACCACCAGTATCTCTCCACTCCACAGCCTGCATGGCCAACAGCCTGCATCCCTACACCCACCCTGGCCACGGGACTTCCTCTCCGAGACTCACTAAACCCTTCATTTCCATGTCTTTTGACAGCTGCCTGACAACAGGCTGAAAATAATTTTACTTCTTGTACAAAAAAGGCTCTCCGTGCATCAGAACATTTTGAGGCTCTCAAGTCCTGGCAGGGAGGATATGGCAGGTGCTACCAGCACGTGGTGAGACTCGGAAGTGCTTACTGCTGAGGACGAGCGTGTCTCCCCTCTCTGTGGCTTCAGTGGGGGGTGTGGGAGCCAGGCAGTGTGGGCTGAGGCACTGTCCTCTGCAGCCATGGGCTGGCTGGTCAGGCACTCCCCCAACCCTCAATTTCCCCACCAGCAGGACTGGAGTAACTTGGCCATTCCCGATGCTTGGCTGTGGGGTTACCTGAGTCCATGTTTGCAGGGCAAAGCAAAATGTCACCGCATACAGCACTTTGGAGAAGAACCACCCAGTGGTTCTTCTTCTTCAGTGAGGCTCTGACTCCAGAAAAGCCACCCCCCTCTTTGTACTTCTGTTTCTATATAAAAAGATGTTCCCAGAGCTGCCTCATGAAAGGTGGCAAGGGTTCAAGTGTACTGCTATTTGCAACAGTACTGTCAGCAATGGCTGAGTAATGTGGGTCATTAGAACATGTGTAACGGAACCCGAGGACATGACTCACTTGATGTAGTGTTTGCTTAGGATGCACAAAGCCCTGGGTTCAATCCCTAGCACAGCACAAACCAGGCCTGGTTGATATCATTTACACCTGCAATCCCAGTCCTCAGGAGATGAAGGTGGGTGGATCAGGATTCCAAAGTGATCCTTTACTACACAGCAAGTTTGAGTCCGGACAGGGCTGCCTGACACCCTGCTTCAAAACAACTGCAACAAGACCCCAACCAAACCAAACTACAAGTCAGCAGGTAGAAAGGTGGTGGGCAATCCCCTCCCCCACACTGAAAGACATATGCCCTCCTTAGCATGTCCAAGTGCCTCCGTTATCATTCGGAGTGTTACCCCCTCCAAGATACCTCCCTGGCTGACCCTGCCATTGGAGACCTGTCCCTCAGGATTCTCGGTGCAGCAGCCAGCTCTCTGGGCTTTTTGAGGTGCGAGGAAATCCCAGGGTTTCCTCTTCCCCTGCAAACTGGGAGTTTGGGGTTCCCAACAGACTAGAATAACAGCCAGCCCATTGCTGTGCCCCACCCCCACCCAGGGCTTGAGCTGAGGTATGCCACACTGCCACACTAAGCAGCTGCTTGGGGACCTGAGAAGGCCTGTGCAATAGGGCTCTGGGATGTCCCTGTCTTTGTCACTTGAACAGAAGCACCAGAACTCAGTTACCAGAGTCCTCACAGTGTCTACAGAGCTCTCTGAGGCCTTATATTGCTTGCTGCAAGAAAGCCAGGGCCTGTCCTTAGTTTCTAATGCCAGCTGGACTCACCCATCTGATTCGCAGTATGCAGAAGCAGAACCAGGTTCCACATGGAGTCTACTTGGTGCCACTGCTTCTGACTTCCTGCCATATCTGTAGACTGCAGGGTAGATGTTCTGCCAAGCAGTTCACAGGTGGCTGGACCCCAAGCTGGAAGCAGGGTCCTGGGTCTGTCCCCCAGCTAACCATCATATCCTTCCCAGCACCCCCACCCCACCTCCTTGGCTACAGTGCCCTCTTACTGACAACCAAGGCTCTGGTTGAGGAAGCCCGGGAGTTTGGATCCAAGTCCAGACTATCCTCAAGGTCTCTGACAGCTAGAGGGAAAACTGGTCCAGGGACCATGAGTACATCTCTTACATCTGGAACAGGACTTCCTGGGTTCAAGTGTTACCTAGAGAACTGCATTAGCCGCAGAAAGTCTTTGAGCCCCAGAACTCTGCACCAGCAAATGTGCTTTTGGGGACTATGCAGAGGTGAGTTATCTGTTGAGCACAGAGCTCCCACATTGCCCATAGAAGCTGTCACATGATCACAGGTAAAGCTGGACATGGCTGTTCATCACCGAGGTTACTGTGAAGATGTGCTGGGGACAGGCCTCAGGGTGTACTAGGGGTAGGTTTCAAGGTCTCTAGGTCTCCCTAGAAAGCTGAGTGACTGCGTATGTAAATGACAGGGAGCAGTTTAACTAGGCACTCACCGAGGACAGGATAGTGCTCCCTCAGACACTGTACATGTGTACATTCATATCAGATACCCCAGGAGCCCCTGCTAGAGAGACCTGCCTCAGCCAGCACAAGGCTATGTTCTGAAGATGCACTGAGGTGGGTATTGAGGGCATGCTGGGTATGTGCATGAGACTCCATGCTTGCCTCCGACACAGGCCAGAGACCTCAAGGTGCAAAGCCTCCCCCACCCCATGTGGTACCACCAGAGGAGAAGAAAATACAGCTAGTCAGACTTCTCAGTCTCTGGCACAGCACACCCTGATGCTCTGAGGTGATTTTTATTTTCCCATCTATGCTTCCCAAGGTTCGGCTCCAGTGCTCCTTATTCCAAGGGAGGAGGGTAAAGTAGAGGGAGACAGGGCTACAGAGGCAGGGGAGTACCTGAGCTGTTTTCAACATTGACATAGGGGCTGCTCTGTTCCCTGGTCTGACAGAGACCCATGGGGAGCTAAGAGGACTAGGAGAAGCTCCAGAGGGTCTCAGTGACCCACCAGACCCCAATTCCACCAAATGTCAGAAAGGAAATGCACAAGGTGTAGGACTCTTGGCTGGCGGGTCTGACTGGAGCAGGGAGGCAGAGGCAGATGCAACTGGACATGTAGGGGCCAGAGCCCTAATCTTCTAGTCCATCCCCACCAAACTAAAGTCAGCAGACCTCGCTTCCTTTCCTCGTAGCTTCAGAGAACTGCAATTTAAATATTAGTAGGCAAAGTATCTCCATCTCATGGTAATTGGTGAATGAGTCATACCCACATAAATAAGGCCAGATATTAAAAGGCATCTCAGCAGTAACATGGGGTTAGCTTTGCACAAAGATGTGGGTGTCTGCGGCGTCTGCACCATTCCTGGCAGGAGCCACTGAGGGGTTCAACTTTTGCAAGATGCACAGCAGCTGGGGTGACTGGTGTCGCCAGGGAGCAGACTTCGGAACCAGCCTGGGCCTGGCCGGGTTGGACTGGCACTGAGGGGCCGGGTGGGAACTAGGGAAGAGCCTCTTGCATGGAACCTGGCCTGTAACTGCCTTGGTACAGCTAGTGCAGGGGCTCTGGGCCTGCGGTGGGCTGACCAGACAGAGGTAAGAGAGATTGGGATACATTCTGGAAGGATCTAGCTGTCAAATGGTGCCCTACTAGGCAGGCCTGCCTTGCCCTGCCTACTCAGGAGCTCTGCCCTTGGCCCCTAAGGCTGGTAAAACTCACTTCCCGACCCCATTCTGGATTCAAACATCACCTCCACTTTTCCCCTGGACCAAGCCAGCACCTTTTTTTTTTTTTTTTCCAGAGCTGAGGACCGAACCCAGGGCCTTGCGCTTGCTAGGCAAGTGCTCTACCACTGAGCTAAATCCCCAACCCCCCAGCCAGCACCTTTTTATCAGGCCCAGTCTTCTCCCATATAGGCCTGTCTCTGAGCCCTGGAAGCTTCTGGTGGACAGAGAACATGGATCAGGTTTCTGGCTTCTACCTGGAGCAGAAGACCCCACCTGTTTGGCTCCCCCCAGGAGAGTCCCAGAGTCCTGTCTTTCTGCAGGAACCCCTCCCCCAAGATGGAAGGACGCCCGAAGGTCCCCTGTAGACTTCAGAGAGACAAAGATAGCTGTCTGCAGGGAGTAAGCCAATTACCAGCAGCGCTGATTAGCAGAGTACAGTCCTCAGCCTGGGAGCCAAGTCCATGCAGCCGCCCTCCTTCCCCAGCCTCCAGCCCTGAAGGGTCCTTCTGTCCAGTTCATAACAATTGAGCCTGGGGCTAGCTGACAGGCATCCTGGGTCAATGTGTGGCCCAAAGTGGGATGCCAAGGTACAGTTTCCTCATCTGAAGAGAAGGGAGGTCCCCCCCGCTCAGCCTTGCCTCCTAAGGTCCCTGGGTATCCTGTGGGACAGAAAGCCTGGGAAGGGCTTTAAGACCCAGAGAGACCGGACTCACCCTCAGCCTTTCTGGAGATGGGGAGCAGGCACTGAGCCCACCCAAACTATGTAGCTCAGCATCTTCCCGTCACAAGCATGTGGCATGGGCTGCCTGCCACCAACCTCCTTGGCAGGAAGTCTTACGAGGTAACCCAGGGACTCCAGAGACTCGGGCAGGTATTCCTCTGCATGTCCAACATATAATCAGGTACCTGCAACTTGCCCAGGGTTGCATGGTAGAGAGCTGACCCTCGCATGGCTTGCCTGCTTCTCCATATGGGACACACAGGCCCAGCTCCTGGCTACTAAACAGAATGGAGGCTTCTTGGCCACCATTGTTCTGCTGGACTCTCAGGGGCCTTTAGGGAGGACTTTGCCTGTAGAGCTACCCTGGCCTACACAGCCAGTTTTCTCCTCATTGCTCCGCACCACATCCTGGAGAATAAAGCTGGACTATAGGAGCCAGGGCCACGCTGAGGGACCACTGTGGCTGCATGACACCAAGCACCAGCCCCCCACACAGCAGCTGAGACCATCAAGTGTAGCGAGGGCACCCTGGCCTCCATACTGAAGGTTGACACCCCCCAGTTCCTGTGCTGAAGCCCTGATGCTTTGTGTGCTGGTACTGTAGATAGAGATGTTGGAGAAGATTAAGGTTGGATGAGCCTACGAAGGAGGGGGTTCATGATTCATGGTCTTATAAGATGAGACCCCAGAGAGGATCTTTCTCCCTCCACTTCTGTGCCATGTGGTTTCCCAGCCTCTCGAACCATCAGCTGAATAACCCTCATTTTTTTCTTTACAAAGTTAACTTGCCTCCGGCATCTTGTTAGTAACACAGACGAGCTACTACAGAAACCGTCTTATGTTCCGTTCTGGCCATTCGTTATTTTCCTTTCATTGCATGTATCAGAAGTGGAAGTCATATTATTTAAGAATTCATACCGCCTTTCTTCCTCAGCAAAGGGTCTGTCTTATTCACCATTGTACCGAGCCCAGCTCCCTTCAAAGATGAGCAAGTGGATAAAATGAAGGCTTTCGCACCTCACCCTGGGCTTTACGAGTAACTGAACCCTTCTTTATGTAAGCTAACTGTTTCTAGAATTCTTCACACCATGAATACTCCTTCCTGTACTTGGAGCCTTCTGGAAGGTATAGGTTGGAGGTGGTCATCCTTGTTCTGGGTGAGCCCACTGCCTGGCATGGCGGGCGCTAGGCAACAGATGTAGGTGTCTGACAGAAGCAGCGTGAGGGAGGAAAGGCTTATTCGGCCTCATCGGTTTGGGGTACAATCCATCCTGGTGGGGAAGGCATGTCAGCGGAGTGTGGGGCAGTGCTCGCATGCCACCCACAATTGGGAAGCTGAGAGAGATGAACACTGGTGCTCAGCTGGCTTTCTCCTCTTCATTCAGTCCTGGGCCCCAGACGCATCTAGGGTGGGTTTTCCTCCCCAGTCAAACCTCTCTGAAAAAAATCTTCCAGATCCATATGGAGGTGTCTCTTTGATGACTCTGTCCACACTGATGATCAAGATCAATGCTCACACACGGCAAATGCTCTCTTTCTTTGTGTGTCTGCTGACTTCCAATTCCATATTGAGCACTGTATCAGATGCTGCACAAACTGGGTTCTGTTATCTTCCTCTGAAGAGTGATGAGGTTTTCTAGCAGTAAATAAAATCACTGGCAGGATGTCCTGTCCCATGAAGGCTGTTACAGGGCTCTTCTGGAGGGGTCTCTACTGCTTTGGTCTTGGGATGAGTTCTGACTCTGATCTCCCTTCCAGGGTTCCTGTAGACAGGTCAAGGCAGGTCTCACCTCTCCACTGTTGCCTCTGCAGTGGAAACCCCTGACATCTCCCTGGACTCTTCAAGTTTAAGTTCCTACTTTGCATTGGACCCTTCAGTTCTTACCCTGCACACATACGGTGGCTCAGAAGCCTGTCAGAGATTGGAGGGAAACTGGGTGCATATTTTTGGGGTGTTCCTTTGTCTAGTTTCCTTCTATTTCTAGCCACCTAGACAACTCTGACCCCAATGTCCAAACTCTGAATCCTTGAGCCTGTGAGACTCCACTATCCATCAGGCTTTCTCCTGAGGGCTTCCCTTCCCTCAGGAGCCCAGTACCTCTATTTCTATCTGCTTTGGTCTACTCAGGAGTGGTAAGTGGCATGTATGCACACCTCATCACTGTTCCTAGAGAGAAGGTTATCTGATATGAGCGACATGGCCTCCAACCACAGAGGCAGGAAGAGAAACGGCCTTCCCAGGGCCTCTGGTCCTACCATGAGGTTTCATATACCACCAGGAAAGAGTACAGCCATGGAAGCATGAAGGGATTTTCCTGCAACAAACGAATCTAACTACTTCCTATCCAAGGGCCTTGGGAGACCAGAGGTGGAGACTAGTGGAAAGGAGATCTTGCTGTTCAGATCACCATGTCTGTCAATCAAAGCCTGTAAGGTGGGGCAGGGACTGTCTCTCAGTTGGTGAAGTGCTTGCCCAGCATGCTCAAAGCCTTGGGTTCCATGCTCAGTAGAAACCAAAGGTGGTAGTACGTGCTTGTAATTATAGCACTTGGGAGGTGGAGGCAGGAAGACCAGGAGTTCAAGGTTATAACCAGCTATACAGAGAATTTAGGGCTAGCCAAGGCTAAACGAGATTGAGGTACAGAGACACCCAGAACACAAAATGCTCTTGATGTTTTGGGGAACTAGTTCTGGAACTCAAATCAACTTCTCCTTACTGGATCCAAATGCCTGGGTGTATTTTGGAAGCTAAAGAGGCACCATGACTGATTTAACCTCGAAGTGAATCCATTCCAGGACTGCACTTGTGGTCTGGATAATATTAGATACTACTGGCCTCAGGAAAGCCCTGAAGCCCAGGGAGGAACAGGGGATACTGGGAGGATTGATCAGCACCTTGCACAGTCAGGAACTGAAGGCAGGAGAGCACATGCCCACATGGTTACAGACCCATACTAGGTGGTGCTGTGGGATGGACTGCATTACTGAAACTCTGGCCCCAGGCTCCCTGCAGTGGCTTCCCATAGCAGAGCTAGACTCCCTTCCACCATCATGGGATGTTACACTAAGAAACCACTGCATGGAGAAGCTATTGGGTAGACTCATTATGGCTCACCCAGAAGCCTACACACACTACACAGTAGGAAGCCAGACGAGACACTTGTGTATGCTCCTGATACATCCACTGCTGTGTGGGAGTCCTGCTTCAAACAGGGGCTGAAATACTCTCTAGAAGGGCCCCAGAGATGGTCTGGAGGCTCAAGGCCAAGGCAGTGACTGTGGGAGGTCTTGCAGGGCACCTATCCAGGTTTGTCTTGTGACAAGGATTAGTTGTGTCCTTGAACCAAGGTCCTTATTCCCTCTAGGCCTCTTTATCTTCATGGGTAAGGGAGACTTAAGGGGCACATTGTGTAAAGTCCCTTCTGGCTTTAGGAGCCACGGAGAACTGGGCGCAGTGGTAGGTTTGCAGAACTGTGCCAGGAGCTTGCGTACACTCCTGGTAGTCCATCCCCCACCCAGCTAATGGAACCCTAGGGTTGAAGAGCACATAACTTGAGCTTTATAAACACTGACTCCTCCATGCTGCTAGGAGAAGAAGCCAAGACATCCCTAAAGCTGAGAGAGACACTGCTGGGAGGCCTGGGAGAGAGGCACCCAGCGAGATCCAACAGTCAGGTGAGGGGTGTCCTGCATGGGATGCTACCGGAAGTTCTCCCTTTAGGCACACACTCCTTACCAGCCCTCCAAGGAGAGTCTAAGAGGAAAGGCTGTAGCCAAACAGAAACATCTCACAGGCAAGTATTACAAGGAGGATGCATGCCACCCAGGGATACCCTAAAAACACACGTTAGGAGGGTGTCCCCATGGGACATCTTCAGAGATTGTCTTGGACTCACTGGTGCACTGGTACTGAGTCTGGGCCAGGTCACTCTCATGGGGTCTGAGGGGGATGGCCCTGGCATGGGGGCCTGCTCACTTGCACAGGCATAGGATGAAGTGGGAAAAGTACCCTGGCATGGAAAATGACAGAGGCAGAGTCTGTGTCATCTTGTCCCCCTCTGACAGCTGTTGAAGCTGTGGGCCGGCAGAGGAGACTTTCCGTCTCTATGGCTGCATTTCACCCTGCACTTAGGGTTTTTAGAATGGTTGGGCTAGGGTGGCCTCTGTCACTTTTCCTGATAACATTTTGGAATCCTGATGAGGTGTCCATTCCATGGGCCTCAGCCTGCCCCAGCAGGTGTTGGACACGAAGGAAGAGGTCTAACAAGTTGTAGATTACAGGTCTATGCTCAGAGCAGGGGCCAGAGCCTCGGGCTATCAGGTACTGTGGCACATGGGACATTCCAGTGGTGATTCACAGTTGGCATTGAAGGTAATATTTCATGGGTGCTGGAGAGGCCCACAGAGAAGACTAAACAAGCTTTTTGAGGCCTAGGAAGACTGTTTAAATGGGGGTGATGTTATACACAGAATTGTGAATACCCCCGCCCCCAAATTAATATTTTTTAATCTCTGACTTGTACATTTGGAACAAGATCCTTTACAGGTATGATTGGGTTAGACTGGGTCACTAGCCTGAGTCCTTGTCACACATGATCAGGGTCCTTCTATGAAGAGGAGGTCAGGACAGGGACATCCAGAGGACAGCTACATGAGGACACGGGGAGAAAACACTATGAGCCAAAGAGAGAGGCTTCAGGAGGAGTCAGTCCCCAAGCCTCAATCTTAGACTTCCAGCTTCTGGGATAAAGGATGACGGTCATGCACAGTTGAAGCCCCCAGCCAAGTGCTTTTTCCAACAGCCCAGGCAGAGTGAGGAGTGCTCACACACTCCTCTAGGGTGTGTGGTTCATTGCCTCTGAGGTGAGACTCTGGTCCTGGGCTTGGCGCTGAAGCCAAAAGCTGGACTTCCTCTTCATGAGCTATCCTCTTCACACCCATCTTGGGTAGATGGCCTCCTCCCATTCTACCTCATCTTGAAGATATAGCCCAGTGCTTCTGCACCAACAGCACAGGTCCTCATGGGGTGAAAGCTCCCAAGGACATGAACCTGCACACCCCGCCTATCTATAGCCAGTCCTTCTTCCAATCCCAGTGTTCTGGTTGATGGGGCCTCCACTACATCAGTCCCATTCCTTTATACTCTGCTTACACCAACACCCCAAGGAGTGCTCCATTTTTCTATCTGGGTCAGCAGCACAATCCAGGAAGCACACTCTCCTTGCTCACTGCCACCTGATGTGGCCACACATTTGTTGCAAGGAGATAGGGGAGGGGCATGAAGTTTCCTGCCCCTGAACGTGGTCCTGCTGGTATTATCAAGAAGGTGGTTAAAATGTGGTGAGAGCTTCTGCACCTGACAGAGCCCCATGTACAGCACGGGACAACTCCGGCACCTGCAGAGGGACAGACCTTGAAGTCTGCCTTTCCTTCCCTCACAGCCAAGAGCTCTTGGCCCCATGCCATAGCTCTGTGCTGTCCCGGGTGACATTATATAATGTCCCTAGAGGCTTCTTTGCTGTCCTTTTCAGGCCAGGTTCCTCAGAGCTGGGTGAGATGCAATTGGACTCTTTGTTTGATCAGTAGCATGGCTGGGACATCTTTGTGCCTGTGGCATTTGCTTCTCTGCACCCGTTCTTTTCTCAGAAGGAAGCTGCAGGCCAAAGGGCCTGAATGTGCCTTTGGTTAGGGCAATCGCTCTCCTGAAAGAACTAATCAGCCACTAGGAGTAAATTTTCTTTAAAAAAAAAAAAAAAAAAAAAAGATATTCCAGAGAGGCAGCATTGGAATTTTTGCAGGAGTCTCACACTGGGGAAGGGGGAGCTTGTCTCCCAGAGAGATCTCACAGAGTTCTGAGAACTTGTCAGACCACCTTGCAGGAGAGACTGGAGCTGACAGTGATGGGTCAGTGACGGGCAGGACCACACCTTGACCAGGACTGCTTAGGAATGCACACCTCCTGCCCTCTGTTTAAGCCTCAACCTCATGTCTGGACCCTGAGGACAGACTTGGGAGTCTCTGGACCTCTTTGTCCCTCTTCCCGATGTGGCTGCACTGAATGACGACGCCTCTGTCTGCTTTTCACTGTTAGTTGTCTCTTTAATTGACTTGCTGAGAATGAGCCACCAAGCCTGGGCTGTTGAAACCGTTAGAGAGAGCCCAGGGTCTAACCAGAGCTCCAGGAACAATGCCAAAGTCAGAGCTCTTCCTTCTAGCAGAAGACAGAGACAATAACCCTGATGATATCAGAATGGAGTTCCTCTTTTCTGCTTCTGGAACTTCCCCAGGTGGGGCAGCAAGCCGCCAGCTTAGAAGGTGCTGTCTACTGGCTGGCTGCTGGCTCTGGTCCCCTTGGATGACCTCAGGGGAACCGTGGTGGGTTTTTTTTGGTGGGTGACGCTGTCTTAGCAACCATGGACAAGGGTGGGGTCCAGTAGGAAACTACCATTCATGCAGTCTGTTCCCAGAGGCCCAAACCAGGATGGCAGGTAGCAGAGCAGGGGTGATGAGGTCAGATCCCTGTATAGAATAGGATTTATGTTTTGGGCAACAGAGAGGGGCACCACGAAATTAAGAATCACAGGCAGGCCCTTAGTGAATGAATAAACATCTCCCATAATTACAGAGCTGGGAAACAGGAGGAGCAGAACAAAGGCAGAGAGACGAGCATCCCAGCTGCTTGCTGCAGGGCTGAAAATAGATACCCACTGGAGAAGACTGGACGCCACAGGGCGGAGCTGTCGTCTGTGAGCTTCCTGCAGTCAGACAGCGTCAAGAGCTGAGGGCAGGAGGGCCATTGAGGAGGGGACACCTCGCCTCAAAAGACATTGGGATAGTCCAAACACATCCTGGAAAAGCCTGCGGCAGAGGGTGGCCTCGGGGATGCCAGATGTAGAATAACTGAGACTGAGACCAGCACCGGGGCCTTCGGGAGGTGGAGCAGGACAGCAAGCCAGAGTCTGCAACGCAGCTTCAGGTTGACAGAGCCACCATGCACAAAGGTGGCAAAGAAGATGGTGGGGGCTTTTAAAGGAGGCAGAAAGCAAAGACCCCATTCTTCCTGGGTACTCTGTAGGGAGGGGGCTCTGAAACCACAACATCTCAGATTATTAATTTATAGATTAATAGTGAAAATATTGGCCACATGTTCTGGCCAATGTGGATCAGTTGCTTAGAGACCACCCTTGTCTTGGAATCCACACATGCAACAGTCCAATGTTGGCCTGTCTAATGGCTCCACCAACCCAACAAGGGAGGGCATGATATCATGCCATGACTTCAGGAGGCAACATTAGCTTAGAGAGATTAAACAGCCTGGCCTAGACCCACAGCTCCACAGTCTGCTCTTGGGGACACCATTATACCATCCTTGCTACCAGTAAGACTGTCGGAATGGGACCCATCCTTGGAGGTGTTTGTTACACACCTGGAACAAGAGACTCCTAAGGACCAGGACAGCTCTGCCCACATGAAACTGAACAAGAATTCACTATTGGCATGGAGCCCAACTCTGCCCAGCTCGGTAAACATACCCCTCTCCAGAACTTAGTGGCTTTACTTGGGACCCCATAACCTCATCAGCCTTCCTTTGGACCCTTTTCTGCCTGCATCCCCTCTGCTTGGTACAGGGCCTCAGCTGGGCAACAGTGCCACGGCCCATTGTCCCTCCATCCAATCTAAGCAGCCATGTTCACACCTGTTAGTCGACTTTGAGGAGACTCTGAGGAAGAGTTCCCCAAGTGTGACCCTGCCGAGCAAGACGGTAGAAGGCTTGGCGGCAGCGGGGCCTCTGTTGTGTTTTTAAGTAAGAAAGAAATGCCAGGAAGCACAGCTGCCAATCCTCGAATCTGCTAGTGTTAAAAATGGGGGGCGGGGGGGGCTGTGCCAGGCTGCCAGGCTGCCTGTGAGGAGCCCCACTCACACCAGCATTTTTAATTAATTTTAAATTGCTCTGGAAAGGGGACAGTGCTGAGAACCTGCCAGAGTGTTCCCTCATGCTCAACAGCAGCCCCTACCAGACGCTTCCTCTGTGCCCCGAAGTCCCCAACCCCCAGCTACAGCCTTCAATTAATTCAGCTCACAACTTCAACTCACAAACAGGGTGATCAACGCTGCCATCACCCATGGGCTTCAGAAGTGTTCTGCCTATGTCCTCTGAAATCTGGCTGCCAGCATGAGCCCAGGGCCTGCCCGGGACAGGCTCAGGGACTGCCTTAGTAGAGAGACCTAGGTTGGAGGGAGGTGACCCCATGGTGGCACAGCTTGGGGTTCCAGCCAGCTGGGCCAGGTATGGCTTTCTTGTCATGCTAGGAGATGGGGCTGAGCAGGCAGGGTGGGTCTGTCCCCATCCCTAATGGCTAAGAGAGTTTGGGCCCCATGGGTCTCCATTTTGGAGCAAAAGAGACAGGAGAAGGAGGTTCCCTTGGGACAGCATGTCCCTGTGTAGTCTTGGTGACAGCAATATCCTTCCCACTTCCTAAAAAAGCCAGGCAGAAGCTTGGACTGTCATGTGAAATCTCTCAATTTTTAAATACTAGTAGACCGTTTCCCTTTCTTTCTTTCTTTCTTTCTTTCTTTCTTTCTTTCTTTCTTTCTTTCTTTCTTTCTTTCTTTCTTTCTCTCTCTCTCTCTCTCTCTCTCTCTCTCTCTCTCTCTCTCTCTCTCCTTCCTTCCTTCCTTCCTTCCTTCCTTCCTTCCTTCCTTCCTTCCTTCCTTCCTTTCTTTCTTTCTTTCTTTCTTGAAATTCAAATGTACCGTACAGTTTAGAATCTGCCCACAGTCACCAGGAATTGGAGCTGGATGTTGGAAAGATAGGCACCTTTAAGGCCTGTTTTCTCTCTGATGTGCCTAGAGAGGACAAATAGGTATCCCTGTCTATTGGGGCACACCTGCCAAGCCCACCATTCCCAAGCAGGTGCCCTTGTTGTAGTTTTTCAAAGTTAGTTCCACGGGACCCTGGATACCCTCAAGGCAGAATGTGTAATTTGGGTTCCATGGGTCATATGACATCAGGTGGCTGTTTACTACAGGACTTATTGGGACCTTACATGTTGCCAAGCACATCATGATTCACCTAGAAGCACTGGAATAGAGCGGGCAGGACTGACTCCCTGACCTGTGTCTCTCGGAGTAGCAGTGACACTCACTAGAATCTAGAATGTCTGGAACAGGTAGGACTGAACCTAGCTTAAGGGGCTCAGTCAGAGGTCCATGCATGCATCCCAATCATGAACGATGCCCTGAATGGCATTGACACAAGTTAGAACTCAGAACCAGAGCCTCGGAGCCTGGGATGTGAGTTGACCCCAGGACGCTTGCACCTGGTTGGTTGTTGACCTGCACAGCATTCTGGGAGAGCAGTCCATGAGCCACAGGGACAGGGGCTCAGGCCTCTGCCCAGCAGCCATACATGGGATTCTTAGGAGAAACTGAGCATGACCCCAGAAGGAGTTGGTGGCCTCTTGAGGACTTGGCCTGAGTCTTGGTAATGTCATATCTGGAGCATACAGTGTGCTGCCAGCAAGGACTAACACCCCAAAGGGAGGTAAGAGTGAAGAGAGATAAAGGTTCAAACCTGTAGTTGGTACTCCCTTCACCAGTGATGTACATCCATCTCAGGGTGCTCAAGAGGACTAGACATGGACACAGAAGAAATCCATTCCCCCTAGGCCAGGGGCAGGTAGAGACATGCCAGGAGAGAAGGACCTGCAGGCTGGTCTATCCTGGTTTCAGGCCTCAGTTTCCCCCTCTGTAAAATTGGAACCCAGAGCTCACCATGTCTGAAATTCACATATCTACAGTAGTCAACTTTCAGCACCAGGTATTTTGCCTTTAGTGAAGGAAGATAGCCTTGTTCTCTGATCCTTTGGCTACTTGGAGCTGAAGACTGAGGTCAAAAGGCTTGGCCAAAGGGCACTGCACTGGTGTCCCATATAGCTGGGATCAGCTGAGTCAGGGCTACCCACTTTGACTACATCTGTGCAGCAGGTCTATACTCTAGGAAGCTTGGTTTCAAGGATACTGTGCTCTCCCCAAGATCCATGACAACTGAATGGTAAAAAAGGCCAGGTAGGGCCCAGGGAGGAATTACCTCTCAGGGCCTTGGATCTCCATGTTGTCAACAAGAGTAGCTGAAAGCTCCTGACCCATTGGGCCACGTAGGGAGGTGCTGGAGAGCCCACAGCCTGCCCTAGGGAAGCAGAGGCCTCAGGTCTACTCAGGGGGTCCTGGTGCCTGCACTGAGGTTCTGGGGTATATGAGGAGTGTGTTAGCACCTCACAGAACCTATGGCAGCTGGAGAGAAGAACACAAGCAGGAAAGCATAGCTGAAGAGACTAAGCCAAGGGTGCTGGTACCCCCATGGGCCTCAGCTTTCAGAGAAGAACATTCAAGGTCCTTAGGAGATGAGATTGGAGCCCTGAGCACTCCTCCAAATACTCCAAGGACCAACCAGTCCACGAGAGTCCCATGAAGCTGTATATCTTTGCCAAAGCCTCCTGTAAGGTGGTAGAGAGGCAGAGATGTGTGGTGATATGGGTTCCCTAGTCCTGTGGCACCACTCTTGTTCAGAGTAGAGAGTTCTGTTGGGCTGTCTCCTACAGTGTCTCATTCAAGTGGCATGTGTGGCCTGCAGTCTGTAGCCTGTGGGTGAGCCCTGAGAACTGCTTCTTCCCCATTATGAGGGCAGGAGGCAACGTCACAGCAGAGTGGTCTTCAAAGGGCCTCTAGGCTGCTGATTTAAGCAATGGCCGCAGGTTGTGGCTCCCAACATCAAGAAAGTATAGTATCAAGTCTACAAACTACAAGCCCAGGTCATAGTGCTGGGATGTGAGAGCTCTGGCCTTGACCTCCTTGCCGGGACAAGCCCTGCATCTACCATGAAGAAGGCTATTCCACCCATAGCCTGTAGAAGCAGGCACAGTTTGTTATCTGAGCGAGGAGATCCTGGCATTGGCCTCATGGTACTCCTGGTGACCCGGTGATATGAGAGGACAGCTAATTGACCAACCACCAACAGGTGCCCCGGAGGCTCTGGCAGGCTCCACAGCTCCTCAGGACTTCACCGTGAGGGCTAATTAAAAACAGCTCACATTGCAGTATGTCCCCTCCCAACCCCAATCTGGTTCCTCATGGAAAGAACTGGCCCAGAATACAGGAGTAAGCTTTGCTTCCATTAGCTTCCAGGTCAGAAAAGCTGGTGTTCAGAGCAAATGGCCAACAACCTCAGTCTGTCTGGGTCACAGAAAATGTGAAAACCTCAGATCTTCCCTTCCCAATTCTGCCCACCTTCTCTAGATAGGGTCTCCCTTAGCCAGTCATCTTTTCTTTACTCATGACCTCCCAACACATCTGCTCCTGCCAACACATCTACCAACACATTTAAGGTCCTCTAGCCTGCGGGCCAAACACCAGAGTTGGCTCTGCCTACCTTCCTATGACTCTCCTCCATGCACTGTCCAACCTGAGCCTCCCCACAAGCTATGGTCACCTTCTCCACTGTTAGGAAGCTTGTGCTCCTTTTCTCAAGATGGGGCACCCCAAGATATACACACCAGGATGGTGGCAGTCACCAACAGGCTGAGAGGCATTTTTCTACCTAGATGCTGACCACTCCAGCCTCATGACAACCCTGGACTACCCCTACAGTTCTCTCAAGGCTCATGGCTCCTAGCAGGAAGCTGGAACTTAAGCTCACACAGGATCCAGAGTTCACCTTCTCAGGATGCTGCAGAGCTCCTGAGGGAGTCCCTGGTGTGTTGTGCCAAAGTCAGCAGAATCCCTCAATTCAAAACTTCTGCCCCCGCTCTGTGGCAGAAGTTCAGCTGGTCCCTTCACCTGGTGCCAATATGCAAATCAGGATGGAACCAAACCTGGCATTCATCTGTACCACAGGCTGCAAACTCAAGGCAGAAAAAGGTGACAGCTCAGCAGGCTGGCACACATGCAGAAGCTTATGATCAACATGGAGGGCTCAGTGGCTGGAAAGACCTTAAGAATTATGATGTCCCCAACATATAGATAAAATTCCAGACTGACTGGAAAGGAAGTAAGATTCCTTAGGGGTGGGTAAGTGGAGTGTAGGCCCTTGTGAGGACCACCCTCTGACGAGGGCAGGACCCAGGGCTACACTCAAATCCTTCATGCTCCCAGCCAGGCAGTGGGCAGTGGATGCAGATAAATTGCTGTTTCTGAGGGTATGGAGGCTTCCTTCAGTGTCATGGGTCTGAGACCTGACAAGCTCATTAAAACAGATTTAAAATAGTAAAGAAGAAAAGGAAAGGATGATTGGATGCATGGATCAGATTGACAGGGAGCTGGGTGGGTGGGTAGGTGGGTGACTGGGTGGACAGGTGGATGCTGATGAATGGAAAGATGGATAGGTGAGTGGAGGGTGGATGAATAGGTGGATGGCCAGTTATATGGGCATGAGGGTAGACTGGTAGATAGATGGATAGGTAGCTGGCCAGTTGGCTGGCTGGCTATATGGATTGGCTGAAGGATAGATGAATGGATGGATGGATGGATGGATGGATGAATAGATGGATGACACATGGGTAGATGGATAGATGGATAGATGAGAGATGGGTGGATAGCTAGTTGGCTAGATAAATGATGGATAGAAGGGTGGATAGATGGATGGGTGGTTATATGGGCAGATAAGTGGATGGATGGATGGATAGATGGATGGAAGGATAGATGGGTAGATGGATAGATGGGTAGATGAATAGATAGGTGGATAGCTAGTTGGCTAGATATGTGATGAACAGAATGGTGGATAGATGGATGGGTGGTTACATGGGCAGATAAGTGGATGGATGGATGGATGGATGGATGGATGGGGAATTGGTGGATGGACTGGCTTGCACACTGAGCATTTGTTTATAAGGGTAATACTGTTCTCATGACCCACATTGCCCATTTCCCTGCCTCTGTGTGGTCTGAGTCTATACTTCATTTTAGGTAATATTTTACAGAACACTTCGACAGTCCTGAAAAAAGACATCAAATTCCTGATTTGATGAATGAGATTGTTTTAAGGACCTTACACAGAGACCCATCAAGGGGTTGAGATCCAAGCACAGCTGGTCCACCTGACCCCAGCCTAGCTCTGCCTGCCTTCCCAGCCTCCAGCATCACTCAGTATTCTGAATCCTCACAGGTTGCTCTGCCTGCTGGCTACCTTGTCACTGGCCTCTTGTCTGACGGGGTAGTCAGACCTGGTTTGGAGTTACAGCCATCACTAACAATTTAGGCTCTTTGCAGCAGCCTGTGCCTATAACCACAAGGACGTAGAGAAGAGAGCATTCCCCAGCAGTGGGGCTGAGAGGCCAGGGACCACTCTCAAGAGCTGGTGGCTGCAATGTAAAATCCTCGCTGGATTCTGGAGACTTTGGGCCTGCCTGACAGTGGATGGGCTGGGCTTCCATAGGATATGGACTGTGTGAGCAGCACCCACATACAGTTGTCTGGAGGGTAAGCAATACCTTGCTGTGGCCACTTGCCACAGGCTAGAGAAGCATCTGAGCTTGACCAACAGTCTGGAGGCAGAGCTTCCTGTTTATTCCTGTCCTCCTAGGCACAGGAAAGTTGTGAGCCTCATACTCAGTGACAACATTGAGCCTTGCTGAGTCCTACCTTCCTCTCAGTAGCTTCACTTCCTCATAAAGACCCTGCTATCCTTCACAGACCTCAGGGAAGCTGACCTGCTCAGAGCCCAAGAAAGCACCAGCAGGTGACTGTGGTCCTGGGCTCAACTTCACAGGACACAATGGCTGCCTCCTACTGCTCAGGGAACACCGAGCACAGGGCACCTAATTACACACAATATGACATCCTCCAACAAGGACTGATGGAACCCCCCCGCATTCAGTGAGAGGGACTTGTCCACATAAGGACAATGCCACGGCTTCAAAGAGTTAATCCCTCAGCAGGCCAAGAACAGGAGTCCCAGGAAGTGACAGCCGTTAGTCATTCCTGAGAGTTGCACACACATCACTTCAGTAGCCTGAGTCTCATGAAGTCTGATCTGAGATCTAAGGTAACCAGTGCCTGAGGCTGTCAATGAGGCCTCTGCCACCCCATCTGGAAACCCCTGCTCTGCACGCAGTGGACTGACTACCTGGGTTGTGGCTAGTTGCAAAGCACTCTTCAGAAAGAGAATGATTCAAGTCACAATGCGCTGTGACTTCTGTTTCACGGCTTCCATCCCAGCCCAAATGTGCTAGGAGTTAAAACGAGGGGGAAGGTTGCACCCCGCCTGCGCTCTGTTGAGAAAGAGTGTCGGGCTGTACGAAGGCCACCATAAGCATCTGCTCCTTGTCCCGTTCAAAAGCCATCTCAGATGGGGCCATCAAAATTCACTGCCATGAACACGTGCAGCACCAATGGCAACTGCCACCTCATTTGTACAGCACTGTGTGGTTGGCTGTTAGCACACTTGAACCTGACCTCAGCTATGCCAAGTGCGTGGGGGACATGATGCTGGTACCTAATTGTATACCTGACATGCACCCCTCAGAGCCTGCTGCCTCCTTAAGTCTTGATCAATGACTCAGTAGGCAACATTAGACACCCAGATATGATCCAGCATATGCCATCCCCAGCAGCAAGAAGCTCTGTTCCCCTCATCCCCCTAAAGGCAAGACCCCACACCCCAGCCAATGCACTTATCTTAGAAATGTAGATTGCAGGGCTGGGGAGATGAAATGGCTTGTAAGTGTTTGACACACAGGCATGTGGACCTGAGTTTGATCCCCAGAACCCACATTAAAAAAAATATATATATATATATAGGAACGATGGCATGCACTTTTCATCTTGGCACTGGGGAAGCAGAGACAGGAAGATTCCTGGGGTTCACTGGTCAACCTGCCTAGCCTAATCAGAGAGTGCCAGGTCCCAGTGTGAGATCCTTTCTCAAAAAGCAAATTGGATGGCTCCTGAGGAAAGACACCCATGGCTGATCTGTGTACCATGCATGTGCACACATGTATACACACAAATGTAACTTGCAGTGGCATCTTCGCTAAAACCTCTTAGGACTTTTAATCATAGAACAGAATTCAGGCCTTGCTTTTTGACTGTAAGACTCAGGGAACCTGGCACCCCAATGTAGCCTAACATTCCTACCTCTTCTCATGGACTGTGCAGCCATCTTGCTGTCTGTGGGCCCAGGATATCTCTAGAAAGTTCTGCCCTTAATAGGGGCTTGGAATAGGCCATCCAACGGTCTTCAGGTGGCTCGTTCTTCCCAATGTCCAGACTCAGCCCTCTATAAGGCCTTCACTGAACTCTCTGTTGGTGGGTAGTTCATCTCCTGTGAACTTTGCTGTCCTTTCTCAGCACAGTGCTAGTTTGCTAGTACTGGGTGGGTGGATGAGTTGATGTGTTTGTGGGGGTGGGTAAGTAGGTGTATTGGTAGATAAATGGATGGGTTTGGGGAGTGAGTAGGTGAGTGAGTGGATGGATGAGTGGCTGAGTGGATAAGATGGTAGATGTGTCCATGTGTGGATGGATGAGTAGATGAATGGGTGGGATGGTGGGTAGACAGATATGGAGATGGGTAGATGGGCAGGTGGAAAGGTAGATAGGTAAGTAGGTGAGATAGTAAAGGGTGAGTAGGTAAGATGAGTGGGTGGGTTAATGGGCAAATGGATAAGTGGGTAGGGGTGTGTGTGTGTGGTGTTAAGCAGATGCTAGGTGGACAGGTGGGTGAGTGAATAGGCAGGTGGAGGTGGATGCCCGAGTGGGAGAATGGGGAGATAGGTAGATGGGTATATGTGTGGGTAAAGAGTTGTTAGATGGGTGAGCAAGCGGGTAGGTGCATGAGTTGCTGAAAAAAAAAATGGAAGTTAAAACGTTAAATTCTTTTTTTTGTTTTTGTTTTTGTTTTTTGTGAGACAGGGTTTCTCTGTATAGCTTTGGTGCCTTTCCTGGAACTCACTCTGTAGCCCAGGCTGGCCTCGAACTCACAGGGATCCTCCTGCCTCTGCCTCCTGAGTGTCGGGATTAAAGGCATGCGCAACCACTGCCTGGCTAAAACGTTAAATTCTTAAGTCAAGAAAGCAGTCAATCAGAGTCTCTGTGAAGAGAGAACCAGTCCGAGAGCCACCACCACACAGGGTCCAACCCTAGGGTGAGCACCCAGTCTCTGCTTCAGTTCCTGCCGTCAGGTTCCTGTCTTGAGTTCCTGCCCTGGCTTCTCTCAGTGATGGAGTGTGATCTATGAGTCGCACGATGCAATAAACTCTTTCCTACCCACGTTGGCTTTGGTCAATGTCTTGTCTCTTCAGTAGAAACCTAACTAAAGTGTCACCCATCCTCTCCATTCATCCTGTATGGCCATATGAGCACCCTGTGGGCCAGGGCTCCGGATAGGTAATGAGGACAAGCCATGTACAATCCAGCCTTCCCAGAGTTCACTGCTTGTGGGAAGAGGCTACAGTGAGAAATGTGGCTGTGTGAGTCACAAGTTCCCCTCAGAAGGCAGCTCCACGCAGGGCCCCCGGGCTGTGATACAGCTCAGCTCAGCCACCCCTCAACCCTAGGGTTGCAAATGAGCATGAAGCCCCTCCAGGTCCACTGCAGGCAGTGGGAGCCCTGCAGGGCCAGGCCATTCAACAAGCCAGGTCTGCTCAAGGCTGCAGACCTCGCAGAGTGCTAATCAGGCCCTGGGTCTGTAAACCCTGTGTCCCCAGTCACACGCCATGTTTAACCTGAAGCCCTGTTATACCCATTTCCACTTGAAAATGAATGAGTCCTGTATCTGCTAACGGTTTTATTCCTCCAACCTGTCCTCTTAAAAACAGGCTGTGAAGGATGAATGCTTTTAAAACACTTGCAAACGAGGTCTGGCACAGTTCCGACTGTGGAAGGACATTACGATGGGAATTTAGATGTCTCCCTACTGCCCAACCTTCAATCATCAGCTCTGAAACAAGAGGTGGGATAATTGTGTGTTCTTGGCCCGACCTGTACCTGAACTTGCGTCACAACATTTGAATTCAATCAAAATTCTCATCAGAAATCTTATTTGGTGAGAAGCAGGCTTTTTAGACTGAAATTGGTGTTAAAAAAAAATCTGCAAATAAGCATAGCAGACTTAATTGCACCAAGCTGGCCTCCTCTTCAAGCCAGTTAACTCTCTGTGGCTCAGAGCCACAGTGTGCAAACCCAGCCCCATGGTCACCCTGGAGGCTGTGGGGTCTGTGTCATCTGTGTCTTGCCATGGTCCCAGCAGGAACAGAATCAAGGCTCCAAATGGTCTGCAAGGGGGAAATCTCTGTGTCCTTTTATCCAAAGAGACAAATTTAGTTGGGGCCTACTATGGGCCAGGCCTGGAAGATGGTGTGGCAGGGAACAAGTCAGATGTGGCTCCTGACCCCAGGGAATGCAAAGTTGGGGTGTAAATAACCATAGCAGTAAGTAGGGCTAAGCTGGTCCCAAGCCCTGAAGCTGAGGAACTAGGATGAGGCCAGCTCTCCAAACAGGCCACTGCTAGTCCATGCTGCTTTGTCCCCTGGGGTGCAGGAGCCTCCAACCTGCTGTGCATCAGAGTCACTGGGGCTGGGAATACACAGCCTCTCTTCCCCCCACAGGTTGTCACACAGCCACACTGTCTCTGGTAGCCAGAGCTGTCACCATAAGAATGAGACGTGGGGCCACCCCCCACCCCCACTCCCAATTAGCAGAGGTATTACAGGCTGAACTGTGTCTCTGCCTGCAAAAAAACAAAAACAAAAAATACAATAGTCCCTCCTGTGTTGGGAGTTCTCACCTTCATGTCCTAGAATGTGACCTTATTTATGGAAAAAGTCATTATATGGGTTACACTGTCACCCTAATCCAGAACTAAGGGGAGATGAAAGTTACA
>CABHPQ010152228.1:3690-30235 GCA_902168405.1 Peromyscus aztecus | reverse complement strand
GTGAAATTAAGAAAGGCTTCTGAACAGCAAGAGAAGCAGTCAGATGGCCGAAAAGATGGCTTACAGAATGGGGAAAATGTCTTTGCTAGCCATGCATATGATGGAGAATGATTACATAGAATATACAGAGGAAAAAAATACAAGAAAAGTTAATCAATCCCTTCAATAAGTGGGTGAATGAAACGAACAGACAGTTCTCAAAAGATAGAACACAAGTAGCTAATAAATATATGATAATACTAGCTATCAGAGAAATAAAAATAAAAAAAAAACTACATTGAAATTCTTTCTTACCTCAGCCACAATGTCAGTCATTAAGAAAATAAATACCAATCCATGCTGGTGAGGATGTAGGCAAAGAGGGGCTCTGTTTCTCCCATTTTTATTCATTTTTTGAGAGTTTCATACAATGAATGTATTTTGATCATATTCACTTCCCTCCTCTCCTCCCAGTTCCATCCTTGCCTTCCCTGTCCACCCAACTTTGTGACTTTATTTTTCTAAACTCTGGCTCTAATTTGTGCTGTCAATATAGCCTGTGGTATGTGGCCATCCATTGGAGCATAGTCAATCTACCAGGGACCACATCCTTAAAAATGAACTCTCCCTCTTCCAACAGCTCTCAGTTGCCAATAGATCCTCAGCTGGACTTGGGACTTAGTTCCAGCCTCTCCACTCCATGTTAGGATTTGTCTGGCTTGAGGTTTCACAGATCCCTTGTTTGCTGTCTTCTCCTCTGTGAGTTCACATGTCTATCTGCCCTTTTATGGATGGAAAAATGTTTCCTTGTAGTCATCTGCCACCTCTGGCTCTTCCAATCTTTTTGCCTCCTCTTTGGAAATAATTCCTGATTCTTGCAGGGAGGACTATGTCACCGATTCCCCAATTTGAACTGGCCACTCTTAGTTTCTTGTTCTCTGTATGTTGACTTGTTGTAGGTCTCTGGATTAACTGCTCTCCACTGAAGAAAGAAGTGTATCTAATGAAGATGGCAGATGCACCAATCTATGGATATACTAAAAACTCATTAGTAATAAGTTTAATTCTATGTCAGTGTATTTGGATAATGGTGGTATATTATTCTCTATGACCTATTACTTACCTAGCCATAGATATAGGTAGCATTGTCAGGTATGGGCTTTATTGTGTACAGTGGTACTTGAATCCAATTGGAAATTACTGGTTACTTCCATGACATTTATGGCACTATTGTGTCAGTGAGCATATATTGCTAAGGTAGTCTTTATCGTAGCTCACAGGGTTTACAGCTGGTAATATTGATGATTACTTTTCTCTCCCAGTGGTATGTATAACACCTCTCAGCACTATGAAATCTAGCCAATGGGGATGAAGCTTCCTGTTCAGTACCAACTTTCTCTGTTACATGTCTCAAGTGTGTGATGTCTTTGACAATAAGGTCTTATTGTAATTTTCTCAAGGGTAACCAAGAATGATGTAATAGCCTGTAATGTTTAGGGGCTTATGGAACTTCACAAGTAAACAACTCTAAAAAAGATAACCTTCTCTGTCACTATTTTTTTTTCTTATACATTGACCACTGGGATCCAAAGTAGTCCAGCCACTATGGAAATAAGTATGGCAGTTCATTGAGACTACCACTCAACCCAACTATATCACTTTTCAGTATTTAGTCAAAAGACTCAAATTTAACCTAGCACAGAGATAATTATTCTTTAAGACTGTAGCGTTGTTTGTGACAGCTGAGTTATAGAGCCAATCAAGATGGGGTAGATCAAAAAAATGTAGTTCACATACACAATGGAATGTTTTCCATCCATGAAGAATAAAGTTATGTCCATGCAAGAAAAAATATACAAGTAGAATTATCACATCAAACAAATTAAATCAGTGTTAGAAGGCAAATATCAAGTTTTCCCTCATTTGTTGGTCCTAGGTATAACAAATATATAATATGACCTGATAATATTAAAGTATAAGTGAAATTGTCTATGGAATACAGGGGATTAATGGAAGTGAGGAGGAATGAGATAGTGGAAGCATGGGGGAATACATTCAAAATACATTGTATACGTCCATGAAATTAATTTAAGCAATTCTGCATAGTAAGACAATAACGACTTCATTGTAAATATAAAGATAGTAGGGTGACAAAATCAGTATTAATTTGGTGGAAAGGCAGAATCAGTGTTGTATTATATTGAATTGTGAGTGACATACTAAAGAAATTCTTCCCCAAAATGGAGAGAGGAATGCAAAAGACCAACATAAAATGGAAGACACATATGGATAATCTATGCAGAGATATTTATTATGTTTGAATATGAAGTGTTCTATCATAGGCTTATGTGTTGAATACTCAGTTTTCAACTGGTGGTGGTATTTAGGGGGTACTACAAACTTGAGGATCTTGGTCCTCCCTGGAGAAAGCAGGTCCCCATGGCATTACTTTGAAGACTATCTTGTCTCTCTGTCCTCCATGAGATGGAGCCACTTTGTTTCATTATATCCTCCAGTCCATGATATCTATCCTAGTATACTTGACCAGCAGCAGTGGAGACAAGGGAGCATGAACTGAGTCTTCCAAAACAGTGAACCAAAATATATCTTTCTTCTTGTAAGTTGTTTTGTATAATGTTTTCTCAGAGCAATAAAAAGTGACTAACATACTAACATCCCCCAAGAACATACAAAAGAGGAGTATTGGTACAAAGTATATTTTCTCAAATTTTGTGAAAGCTTGAGCCAAAACAATCAAAAGAGCACCTAAGCAAAACTAAAGTTATCGGATAACCATACTCTTGTAAAAATACTGAACTGAAAAGAGTAGCCATTCCCACCAGCTCTTACACTCCTAATCTCGTATGTAAGTACCAGTAGGTCTATGGTCCACCTTTATGAACTCCTCTCACCCACAGACATGGAGGCATTAAGAAATGAAGAACTAGCCTAGGCAACAGGGCAGAGGAAGACTAGGAGGGAAAGCAGAAAAGCAAAATGTAGACAGATTCAGTAGGACCAATTCCTGGAATTTGAACAACCCTCCCTACCTACCTCTCTCCATCTCAGTGAGCTACTCACTCCAGATTGGGAACTAATAACAGAACAGAGCAGAGGGATTGTTCCACCCATGTCTGTTCTGATAAACCAATGAGTTTAGTTGGGATTAGTTATAGGGGAATGAAGAGAAAGGCTACTTACAGCAACATAGTTTTTGAGGAACTACCTTACTGAACAACTGAATCTCTCCTTAGCAATTACTGATTAGAATTTCCTTGGTGAAAAGGATGAACTCCTACATCTTGTACACTGTTTCATGAGCCACTCAGAGCCAACTGGGTACTGCATTATGGATGACTTACCAGTACCTATGACTTATGTGCCCCTCTCATGAGCCCTCCCCTTCCAATAATGGAATATTGATGATCCCAATCTTTTGGGGACTGGTAATCACAACTGTTCTGATTCCAACACTGCAGTGGCCATGTCATGTTCAGAGGACAACATTCCACAAGAGCAACTAATCAGTGTAGTTTGATAGCTAAGGGGAGTCCTTGCATGATAATGTCATGTGTAGAACTCTTAAACACTACTCCTTCTGGCCTCTGAGTTGCTCAGTGAAGGCTTAGGCAACCTGAAGTTCTATCTAGAACAGTTATCAGGGAACAAAAATAAGACTCTGCCAAGGAACATACAGCAAGAATCCAGAGAGGCTAAAAGGTTTTAGCAATGATTCCACTAATAAGAGTGCAAATTAGCCTTGTCAATCACACAAAGGTGTGATGCTGGGTAGATCACCTTAGAGCTCTCACAGAAACTAGAATTCTAATAACACAAATCCTAGAGCTACTGCAATGGCACAGATAACATTGATAGTATTGCTCTGTAGCAGTGGTTCTCAGCCTTCCTAATGCTGCGATCCTTTAACACAGTTCCTCATGTTGTGGTGACCCCCAACCACGAAATTAATTTTGTTGCTACTTCATAACTGTAATTTTGCTACTGTTTTGAATCATATCTGATAGGTGACCCTTGTGAAAGGATCAGTCAACTCCCCAAAGGGGTCACAACCCACAGGTTGAGAATGACTGCTCTGTAGGTATGGTGACAGTTACAAAAGCAAAAGCATACTCCTCAGAATGTGACCCAGTGTTGGGATGGCTCACTAGCAGTTATAGATCTAGTCCTCGTCCCAGTTTAGTGAATTAGAAAGTAGAACATGTAAGAGACTTCAAATTAGCATATGCCTGGAGAGAGGGGCACATTCTAGTAGCTGCTATCAAGATGTGATCTGCAGTCCCCTGGAGTAGAAAACACAAATAGTCCTAGCTACCCAGTAATCTGAGGCAAGACAATCCACTAGAGCTCTGGAACTCAAGGCCAACCTTGGGCAAGCAGAGCCTGTTTAGAAACAAAACAAACCAAACAACAAAAAACAATACATAGGTTATAAAAGCAAATACAGAACAGGATCGTCAGTGGAAAGATTTGTCATGGAACTCAATTACTCCTCTGAAATTTTCAACTTTTGGTGAAGGTCTCCATCCAAATTTGTGATCCAAAGTGTGTCTGGAATACATCAGAATGAAAAAATTGGGGTACTTTTTATGAGCCCTCTTGGCCATCTGAGTTTCAACTGTCTTGAAAAACCTGTCTGAGGCAATGTGTAAAGCGTTGTCTTGACTGGCAAGGAGTCAGAAGTATAAACATTGCTAAGAAAAGGAACAGGAGAAATGTCAGCATCTGATGGTATAGCCCAAATCAAGCAGGGTGGTGTGATGAGACTCTCACGTTGGCAGAGTGTGAAACATAAGGGGCAGGAACAAGAAAGACCTGGAAATTAAGTGTGGCAGCCTAGCAGCTCAGCCCCTCCACAAGTGCTGAATACACCAAAGGGAGAGAGAGAAGACCATGGGGAGTGAAGCATGGAACTGCATTATAAAGATCTTCTAAATAGTCAAGCTTCCAGACCAGTCCACCTCATCCTTTAAAAAATGCCATCTATTCAGGCAACAGAACTTCAGTGTAAAGCCAAGCTCTAGCCTTTCCCTCACTCAACTCGTGAATAGGAGTGGCAGAGAAACAGCTCCAGTCTTATAGTGTGAGAAAGGGGAAGTTGGGAAAGAAGAAGACAAAGAGTTTTTAAAAATGGAAAATTCTACTAGTGATCCAAAGGGACAGACAATCAGCAGCCACTGAAAGGAATCCAACAGGAAAAGTGATCCCAAATCAGTGAGATTCCAGATCTGTAAGATCTGAAGGAACCTGGGAAAAATGTAGTTGCTTAGTTAGAGTGGAGAGCATTGATTAAGCAGGATAATTTTTTTAAAAAATGGGCAAGCAAGATAAAACACAGAATAGTATTTGCTCCTCACTACCCTGGAACACTGAAGACTTTTTTCCAATATTGTGGTCACCATCATATAGAAATATTTTAGTTTATATTAGGGACTTAAAGTGAACAAAAATAATTTTCTGAAGCCATATGTTAAGTGAGCAATCATGACTGGAACTACTGCAGTGGGTAGCACAGACAAAGTGTATTCCATCTTCTCATGAAGCCTTCCTGAAGAGCTTTGTTCTAGAGCACACCAGGCCTTCTTTCTGCATGCAGACATTACAAGTGAGCACACAGAAATGAAGTCCACCTTGGTCTTACAAACCAGAACATTGGGTGTGCTAGGTATAGGCTTTCAAAGGCCCAGGAGTAAGGGGTCATTTGAACCTAATGAGAACATATGCTACACATACGTAGTATGGTTATGTGGAGTTAGGTCTTCAAACGCATCTCTGAATATCCTAGAAATAAGTGACAATAAAGAACTAAAAAATGAGAAAACTATAGTATTTTTTGTCCCAGTATAAAATCTTAGCAAAACTTGAAAACAATTGAAGACAGAGTTAACACTAAGGAATTTGTAAATCAGATGATATCATGGTTAAAATATTAGAAGTAATTTCTGATTGAGAAGATTTATGAAGTAAATACATCATTGCTTAGTTCTAAGTCAGATTTCCTCAAAGTGTGTGTAGGGAGTAGGTGTCCAGAGTACATATGTTGTAAAAGGGTGCCATTTTCTTTCTTACTTATGGGAAACTAAGTTATTTCCTTTGTTACATTGATTTGTTGAAAACGGCTATGATTTTTGAATGTATAATATTTGAAAGTATTCACTATTAATCCAATATGTCTACTACCAACTTATTAGGAAAATAAAAAATAATGGAAATAAAGGAAATTTATAAAACAGATACTTTATAGTAGAGGAAATGGAAGCATGAAAAACCCAAGACTTAAGAAATATTTATGATATGTCACCCTGTATGGCTGAAAAAAATCTCAAATGAGTTATAATAGCCAAAACACAAAAGTCATATGTTTTTACAAGAAACAACTGTAAAGGAATTTCAATAAAAAGTTAAAAATCCAGACAAAGATTAATCATGCAATGCCAACAGCAAATAACAGCAAAGTGGCCACATGCATCAAAACAAAATCAATTTCCCTAAGCAGTAAATGGACAAGATGGTGATTTCATTTTGATGAAAAAGTTCTCAATGAAGACATAACAGTTATGAACCTCCAAATACCAGATTAAAGTAGAATAAGCACTCCCTCAAAAATGCTTTCAAATGTGTTCAGGAAATTGGACAGAACAATTGTAGTGTTTAGAGAAAAGTGATAAATGAGGTTAATGCTTCAATGGGCTACAATTCATTCTTGAGTATGCTTGGCATTGTGTGGCAGTAGTGGAAACTCTTGTGCATTAAGGGCTTGGTAGACACAGAGAAGCATATTCATAATTAGTAGGTATTACAAAGGTTGGAAGATAGAAAGATGTCTCAGTGGTTAAGAACACTTATGGTCCCTATACAGAAGATATGGACTGGATTCCCAACACCCGTATGCAGGCTCACAGCCACCCATAACCCCAATTACAGGGGATTCACTGCCCAGTTCCACCATCCACACCATCAGGCAGATATATAAGCAAACACTCATACACATGAAGTAAAAAACAAAAAGAGAATGTATACATAAAAAAGAGAATGCACACATCTATACATTAGTGCACTTTGGAGGATGTACTGATTTCTAAGAAACTTGGGGAAATAATTTAAAATTAAGAAAAATGAGAAAACAAATCATCATCACACAGGATCCATTTTTTATTACATGGTCTAAAAGTAGTAGATTATTATAGAAAGCCTCATTTACCTGTAAAAACAATTTTAATAAACAACTAGAATGAAATGAAATAACTGCAAGCTGATGCTATTTAGGGAGTAAGGACAAGAGCTGTATATTCTGTGTGACAATTTACAATGTGGTCAGATATTTACTCAAATATGCTAAAATGCTCATTAGAAAAAGAACCACTTGTTCTAAGTACTAGAATGAAATCAAGAAAGTAAGGGGAATGTAAGCATTGAATTCTGTTAAAAATATAAAATATGACACCTCCGTCCAATTTTTCCAGGGTCAAGCCTGGTGAGTCACTCTGACCAACCCATCTACAACTTCTTGCCAGCCCACCGGATCCAGCCTGGGTCCTAGCTCCAGAGGATGGTGTAAATTTCATGAGGCCTCAACTCTACAAACAAAACAAAACATAAAACCCACAAAAAAAACCCCTGCAGATAACCAAGGAATGTTGATGTTAAGAGAATAGGAGAAATAATCTTCCCCAGGAAAGAGCATGCCAACTATTTACCAGGATCAAAATGGTCAGCCCTGAAAACATACATACAAATAACATCATATGGACTGAATGGGTTATATTTAGGAATGTATGTATATATATATATACATATATATATTATAACCCATATATATGTATATATATAATAAATTAGGATATATGTGTATATGTATATCCATATATTCATGTAAGAACAATTAATGAAAAAAGCCATGAATTTAAAAGAGAGCAAGGAAGAGTATATGGGAGAGTTTGGAGGCAGGAAAAGGAAAGGAGAAATAATGTAATTATGTGATAATCTCAAAAAGAAAAGAAAAAAGTGAAAAAATTGTGAATTACACACAAAAATCAAGTGATTGTATACTTTAGTACAACATAAATTAATATGTTAGCAAATTTTAAACACACATATGAAAACTAAATATGCATGCTCATACATAGATAAACTCTTACATGTACATTAGAACCTACATAAAATCTTATATATAATAAATATTAATTTAAAATATATACTGAGGAGTAGCTTCTTGTGTAACACTGAAATATACCTAACAAGCTATATGTTGATCAATATGACTAAAGCTGCTAAAGTATGTAACCATAGTATGTGGAAAAGGACAGAGGCATCACATTTATGAGGGAGGATGCTCATCCTTGGAAATTCTTATTACAGCACTTTAAACTTTTGAAAAAAAAATGGAAACATCAGGAATTATGAGGAGTTGGGAATGATTTATGAGATGATTTTTAAACCTGACCCAAGAACAGGTGGATGGGATAGTGAGCTAATTCCATTCCAATTTCTATGATTCTGGAAGCCAGTGCTCTTAGACAACAGTGAAACACCAAGCAGGTGTACCTCATGGGGACTGGGCTACAGCTCGGTAGGTGGCTGTATTAAGAACCTCCTATTAGATCTGTGTTTTTCCTGGGGAGATTTTAAGGAGTTTTATTCCAGATGTAGTGCTGTAAGCAAATTAATCTTTTGATAACAGTGTTTGACAAGTGATAGCCTTAGTGAGAACAGTAGAATGAAAAAAGCTATGGTTGGCTCAAAATCTTAAAGAGTTGGCATTCCCTCCCTTGTGCCTGGAGAGGGGGTTGGTTGGTATTTACTTATTTGTCTGGTTTCTGTGGCTCATTATCATGAGCTCAAAGTGATCATGCCCGATGCTTGCCTTCTGTGAGATTATTTCTGTCCAACCTGAAACCATCAGAGCTTGCTCTGGGCCAGTTCTACTTTAACAATGTGGCCTATTGGTGACTGTTGTGTCAGCTCTTGAGTCTCAGTGGGTATGTTCTTTTTCACAATTATATTTGAACTTAATGTAATTAAGTCATTTTTTTCATTTTCATTTAAAATTTTAATCTATTTTAAACTATTGATTTTTTCTCCCATCTTCTTGAAATAATACACATTTTATTTTCTATTATATGTGTTCACTTAGTTTCTTTGAAGAGTTATGTGAAAGTCCAAGGCTAGCCCATTTTGGTATCTGAGTGGCGTGTGACCTTTGAAATTTGTGAACTCTACTTAAGTCCACTCCTAATATCAATGCCTGTGCTATTGTAGTTTCTTCTTGGTTTTAGCTCTGACAAAGCGCATCATTAGTAGCATTGCAATTAGCCAACCCTCACCTGAATTCTAATAACGTAGCTGCCATGCCTACATTCATCTTTTAAAGTTCCCATTTGCTTGTGCTTCCATTTTCTTTCATAGTAAATAAAATAGACCCCTTTGCTAAGTCCTTTTACTGAGGGTTTGGAAATGTGCAGATCACCATGTGCGCAACAGTTGTTTGTGTTATTGTTTGCTTTGCATTCTGAATTTCAGGTTGAAGGTAGTTTTCTTCTTAGGTGTCTGCTCCTGGCGTTCTTCTATCTTTGTGATTCTTTCACTGTTGATGTGATTCACTGTTCTTTCAAGTTTAGCTCAATTTTTGATGAGTTCACAGACTTTTCCGTTACCCGTTAAACTTTTGTAAACCCTTGACAAATAAAATAACATGCTACCAAACCTGAGTGACCCCAAGAGTTGTGCATTTATTTCTTCAACAGAACTTGTGGTGTAACATTGTGATTATCTTCTACATTATGTGGAGGATGTCCTGGTTAGTTTCGTGGTCAACTTGATACAAACGAGGATCACTTAGGAAGACGTAGTCTCAAGGGGAGATTGTCCAGATTGGATTGTCTTGTGGAGAATTAGCTTGTCTTGATTGTTGTTTCAGGAGCTCCCAGCCCACTGTGGGTAGTACCATCCTTGTGTGTATAGGTGTGAGCACAATAAGATGGCTAGGGGAAGCAAGCTAGTAAGCAGCATTCCTCTATGGTCTCCACTTCTGTTCTGTTTCCAGGTTCTGTGCTTGAGTTTCTGCTCTGAGTTTCCTCAGTGATGGACTGTTACCTAGAAGTATAAACTGAAGTAAACCCTTTCCTTCCTAAGATGCCTTGGTCAGAACATTTTATTACAGAAACGGAAAGTGGACTAGAGAAAAGGAGAAAAAAGGTGTTCTGTGTGTGAAACAAATTGTTAAAACACATTTCCTGCTGTCTACATGTCAGGGCTTAAAATGATCTAAGTCCATGACTATAGGATGGCCTAAGGAGAATATACAAAGGCTTTGGGAGATTGGTTTCCTGACTCTTGGCTTATCACTATTCTCTAGGTTTCACAAAACAAGGCCAAGGATGTATTCGACCATTGAAGTTTACCAGACAGTATATTCTTAGAGAACTGTCAGTTTTAAGGTAGGTAAAAATGTGATCCAAAAACCAGTGAAAGAAGTTGACATGCCTCTGGGGATTCAGAGACTAATGGACCACACTTGTGAAGCTTCAAAATTAGCAATGACCTCATGTGCATGCTCCCTGAATAGTATAAAGAGGAAGCTTCCAAAAGAATCTTTGATGAGATAGGCTGTGGTGTGCGGTGGATGGATGGTGAGTCTGTGTTCAACCACACTTAGTCCTCAAGTCCAGTTTTCTCTCTGCTATCTTATAGTGTAGGGAAATCCTTATGGCTTGTTGCCAAGTCCAAAGCTATTCCCTTACCATATTGACAATCTTCAAGAAAACATAGAAGTACCCCTTTCTTCTGACCACAATGGAGTAACAGCCACTGGGGTTACTTTTTTTCCTGAAACAATTAAATGTTAGGCAAAAAGAAGAAAACTGTAGATTATAAAGATACAAGATATTAAATGACCACAACCATTCACTGAGAAATAAATGAAGTGAACTTTATAAACTGTCCCTGGCCACCACCTAGAGACTCAAGTCCCAGTTGCCGCACAAATTATTCTGCCACTTAGGCCCCAGGGTCTAGGAAACCAATGGACTTCTCCGTCAGCAGCACAGAATCCTTTAGGATTCTGGAGCAAAGCCCTACCACCCTTTGTAGACAACTACATTCCATTTGAGAAGCAGATTTGAACTACTCCTAGCCTTACTGGAGATCACTGTTAAGCCACAAGTCGTCAAATTACCTATCTGCTGGGGTTGTCCATTATCAGCAGGATGTAGCTTGCCCACCAAGATCTAAAGCTTGGATATGCATAGCAATGCTACATTACCCAATAGTTTGTGATACATATAAAAGAAGGTCACGCTGCCCCTGAAGGTATAGGAAGTTATAGGGAAACTGGTTCACTTGCACAGGACCCTACTCCTGCTATATCACATTCTCTCTCTCTCTCTCTCTCTCTCTCTCTCTCTCTCTCTCTCTCTCTCACACACACACACACACACACACACATCTTAAATTTATAATCCCACAGGGCATTCTTAATTAACCATCAAAGTCTCCAAGCTCATATCTTCTCACATACATCCATTCCCGTTTCTTAATCCTATTTGTTCTTAATCTGTGTCCTCACTTAACTATCAGGAACTCTGAGGGTCTAGGAGTTCAGTTTTCTTTGTAATTCAACTACGTGGATGATGAAATTCTGTTGTTTCATTTTGCTTTGCTTTGCAGGCTCAACCCCAGTGGTTACATATCTGAGTCTCTTTGAAGGACAGGCAAATACAGTTTCAAATCATTTAGAGGGCACTTGGCCAGAAACGTGAATCCCTGAGCTGGTTCTAATCTCTCCCCAGTTTGCTCAGTAAAATTAAGAGCAACCAGCCCATTTCACTTTACGCTCCTTAGTTTGACAAATACATTCAAAGCTATCATGTTTACAGACACCCAGAACCTGCCTGTAAATTTGTAAGTCATTGAATAGGAGTATCTAATGATTCCGTGTCCCATATCCTTCTTGCTACATCCTAAAATAGACTATATGTATTTCCTTTACTGCCAGAAATAATAACGGGTGCATTTAAATCTAATTAGATCAGAGAATCAGTGTATTCTACTTCCATTGAGATACTAGAAAGCCCAGAACCAATTCACACGGCCCGTCATTAACATTCTGTTTCTCTAAAACCCCTCTGACTGCCAAGTTCTGTTACTAAATCTCAACCCAAAAAGCACTCTTCCAGAGAAGAACCATTTGTGTGTGTACATGCACATGAGTGTATACGTGTGCAGTCATGCATACATGGTAATGTCTCTGTGAGTTATGCACTATGTACATGATGGCAGTCCCAGAACATTATAATGGAGCTGGCAGTGCAGCCATCATAATGCTGTCACTTGTGAGTTTGAGAGATGCAGACAGAGCTGCCAGCTAAACATCCGTCATGTGCAGTCCATGATACTTTGCTTTCCACTGACTGTATTCTATTTTAGTTTTGTGAGCTCTGATTGGCTTGACTGATCTCTATTTCCACATGCTCCATCTACTGTAAAATTAAATTGGTGCTTATATCTTCAAAAATAAAATCATCTGTGCTAGTCTGTCACCAATTTTCTATGTATCTCATTGTTTCTACTAACACAGAATAAATTACTAAAGTTTATTTTGGTTCATGGGTCTGGTCTAGGGGAGCCATATCCAGTAGGAGCTTGCTACTGGAACAATTCCAAAAAAGTTCAGAGCATTGCATGTCCAAAGACAGGGAAAGCATATGTGTGTATGTGTCTGTGTTTCCAGTCTGTGCCTTTCTTGCTTACTAGAATTAAATCATAGAAACACGGCCCTAATGATAATTACCTGATTCTACTCACTACCCAAATCCTTGCCTCTAAACCCAACTGGATTAAGTTTTACTCCCGAGTTCCACATTTCAGGGATGAAATTTTAGCGTGTGATGCCTTGGGGGCCACACTGAGTCTGCACGCCAGTAACAGCACTGTGGAAATTAAGTCCATGGCCTGTTTTCAGTCCTAGCAATGATGCTGCTCTCTGATCTAGAATGGCACTTATAACTGTACCGCAGAATTATCACAGCAGATTTCAAGATATTAGACCTACCAACTGAGATGCAGCTTTGTTGAAAATGGGGGTGCGCTCATCTTTGTGGATTCCTGGGGACCTCCCTAGCCCTCTGCTTCTCTGAGACATTTTGCACAGCCTTGGTGCAGGGAGGAGGGGCTTGGATCTGCCTCAACTGAATGTTCCAGGCTCTGCTGACTCCCCATGGGAGACCTTGCCCTGGAGGAGGTGGGAAGACTAGGGGGTGGGAGGAGGGAGGACAGGGGAATCTGAGGTTGATATGTAAAATGAATAGAAAATCTCTTAATAAAAATAATAATGAAAAATGGGGGTGAAGAACAAATACAGTCATAGTTTTAATGACAGAAAGTCCAAACATGTTTTCCTAAAAACCCAAGTCTACCAAAGTTCTAGAATGGACTACAAAGTTCTTGAATGGTGACAGCAATGAACTTGCCCCAGCAAACCTTTTGTGTCTCTTCAGGGTTTGGTCAGCCTTCACCATTTTATTTTCTTTTTCAGAGTTCCTTAGAGGAGGTTCTTGGGGGCCAACACGCATATTGCCCAGCCGGTCCTTGTGCTTGCTAAACTAATGCCACAAGAGGGATCTGAATAAAATTGAAATTGGGATTTTCACATTTTTAATTGGCATTGTTCTGATATTATGTACATATTATATAGTGTTTGATAAGCTTGAACATATTTCTCACCTCAGAACTGTGCTATTAATTTTGTTAAAAACTTTCAAAGTTCTTTCCTCTAATATTCTAAATTGTACAGTCCACTATAACCCCCTGTAATCACCCCACTAGGCATAAGCATGGCAGAACTTCTTGCTTCTATCTAATTGTAACTTAATATTTATTAACAAACCACTCCCCATCACTATCTACGAACTCTTCTCATCCTTTGGTAACCATCATTCTATTACCAACTTCATTATACTCTCAATTTCTATGAGATTTCCTTGCTAGGGTCCTCTTATAAGTGACATCATGTCTTTCTGTCTTTCTTATTTCACTTAAGATAATGAACCTCCATTCCACCCATGCTTTTGCAAATGACAGGTCAAGTTTTATTCTTAGTTGTGGGTGGACAGTATTCCATTGTATATGCATACCACATTTTCTTTATCCATTCATCATTGGACAACTGTAATGCTTGGTGATGATAATAAGTATGCTGCTAATTTTTACATTTCACTATATTTTAGCACTATTTCATAGTGTGCTTTTAAATTTATTAAAATATACTAACTTTCAAACAGCTTCAGGCAGATCTAGTAGGCTGTAGTCCAGAAGCAGCCTTTGCTAATGCAGAAGATGGCAGCCCCATGTATGTTACTGTCTCTGAATACTTGACAGTGGGAAAGGCAGAAGTGGTAGCTGGTGACATTGAAGATTGTGACCCTGTTGATGGGACAAAGTTAATTAATGTATGTATTCCTGTGAAGCAAAAATCTAATTAATCTTATCGATAAAAACCAGTAGTCAGATATCGAGGTAAAAGCTGAAAGATCAGAGAAGCAAGGGAGTAGCCATAGTCACTTCTTACATCTCCAGATCCTCCGTCCAAAGGGCCGAGATCCTGCCCCACCTTGTCACTTCCTGTCTCCTCTCTGTACAGACCTCCAGACTTCCATGATTAACTAGAGGCTAGCTCCACCTTCTGATCTCCAGGCAAGCTTTATTTGTCAGAACACAAACAAAATATCACACCACATTCCTGTCTTATCTTTATGCCAGAAATAAAGTAATTAAAAATTCAAATAAAATGTTCATGGAAAAACTACATAAATACGTTTGCTGAGGTGTACATGTGTTTGTTTTAAACTGATTGTTTAAAAGGTCAAAAGTTCAAAAAAATTAAAATATATAACATGAAATATTTTAAATATGGTATGGTGTTTAGTTTTTGTCAAATGGACACAAACCAGAGACAACCAGGGAGTGGGAACACCAGTTGAGAAATTGCCTCCATCTGATTGGCCTGTGGACTTAGGTGGAATGATCCAGCTCACTGTGGAAGGTATCACTTCTAGGCAGGTTGGCTTGGTTTCTATAAGAAAGGTAGTAAACGTGGGCTGGAAACAAGCCAGTAGCCTTGCTGCTCTGTGGTCTCTGCCAACAGTTTCCTAACTTGAATTCCTTCCCTGGACTGTAAACTGAAAACTGAACAAACACTTTCTTTCTAAGTTGCTTGTGGTCACAGTGTGTATCACTGAAACAGAAAGCGAACTAGAACATGAGGATATGATTAATCTACTGTTGAAGTAATATTTATTATGAACTTAATCCACTCTGTGGATATGGTGTCAGGAGAGCCCAGAGCAAAGCACAGTGGTGGCCATGGCCTTTACAGTCACTTACCACTCACTCACTGGCTCTCCTGAACTTTGTAGCATGGTGGGTGCCCTTACCAGCTTTGCTTACAGATTTTTATCATGTAACAATACTATTACTGTACCCATGTTCATAAATTGTGGTGGTTGAAAGAAAATGGCCCCCAAAGGTAGTGGCCCTGTTTTGAGGTGTGGCCTTGTTGGAGGAAGTGTGTCCCTATAGAGGTGGGCTTTGAGGGCTCATAAGCCACTCCCAATGAGACAGTTCACTTCCTGTTGCCTGCAAGATGTAAGACTCTCAGCTACTTCTCCAGCACCGTGTCTGTCTGCATGTCACCATAGCCCATCATGATGATAATGGACTAAACCTCTGAAAATGTAAGCCACTCCATTAAATGTTTTCCTTTATAAGATTTGCCATGGTTATGGTGTCTCTTTTCACAGGAATAGAGACCCTAACTAAGAAGAAGTGTTGCCATTGTATTATGTTGTCTACAGTACAGATGTATGTTGTAGAGGTTGGTAACCAGGTATGTGATGGGCTGTTCCATCTGGGGTTGTGAAAAACTACCTTGCTACTGTTCCCACAATGATGGAATTGCTAAATGATGATTTTTTTGGGACACTCCCCCTCTGTTACTCAATGCATGACTCACATACAGGAGAGACCACCAGGTTGGAATCATGGAGGACCAGATGTTGCTTGAGCCTAGAGGCAGGACAGTAGTAGAACTCCCCTGTCCACAGGGGAAGTGATTTTTCTGTTGTTTCACTCAGAGCTTTAATTGATTGGCTGAGGTTCACCCATATAATGGATGATAATCTTCTTTGCTCAAAAATCTATTGATTCAAATATTAATCTTGTATAAAAAAAATCTTCACAGAAACAACCAGAATAATGATTGACCAAATATCTGTGTCCTGTGGCTCTGCCAAGATGGTACATAAAACTGAACATCCAAGAGGTCTCTCTCTCTTTCTTTGGAAGAGCAAGATACTCTGATTATCATATTCTGGTCAGGAAATGCCAAGACATGTTGCAAAAATAAACCAGTTTTCTAGATAATAGTGTTAGTTTCCACGCAGGCACTTGGTGTGTACTTAGAATCAAATTACCCTCCTTGTGAAAAAGAAGAAGATGAGATGTGAGTTTCTGCCCCATTTGTTTCTTTTTAAGTGGTGTTTTCTACATGAGGTCTAAATTCATACTCTAGGAGTCTAAAATAGAAACGTTATTTCTGCTCAGATTTTGCAGTGACGTTTCAGGAAAATAGTTACAGTCGTGCCAGCCTTTATTTTTTTTTTATTTTTTATTTTTATATTTAGCTGTACCGCGAGCTGAATCTTGTTACCTCCTCACTGAGGCACGTGGTTGGATTTTTCCATTTGCAGAGAGGAATGGTGGTGGATGCTTTCAATTCTAGATTATGCCAAGTCTCGGCAATAAGTTGAATTAAAAATACATATTTTCTGCCTTTTGCCTTGGGTCTGTTCTGTAAGGCAGATACTCCAGTCACTGTAGCAGAGGGGACATGGCTTTGCTGATTTGAGATAGCCGTTTGAAGTCTTCTGTCTCTTTGCTCATTCAGTCTGTTCCTCCTTCTAACCCTGCCTGCATCCTTTCAGCTTTGGCTTTGGCTCCCTAACTCTTCCTTTTGCGTTTCTGATCCCCAGCCCAGGCAGTGATTTTGAAACATGGGTGATTTTGGTATTCTGTACTCCAAGGAGCTTGCACTGTGTGAGTGTCAGTAATTTTTATGGTGACTTTTTAAAATAAGCTTGTTATTAGAGAAAATGATAGATTAAAGAGCATTTGTAAGAAATACAAAGAAATTCCCCATGTATCCTTTATCTACTTGCCTCTTCTCCCCACCAATAATTTATTTAAATGCGTTAGGAAATGACAACCAAGACACAGACTTTGACTCAGGCAAGATATGGAACATTGTAATCCCACCCCTGCTGGCCTACTGGCAAGCACTGTTCTGTTCTCCATTTCTACAATTCTGTCGCCCTAAGACGGATATAATGGACTCAAAGATCATGTAATTATTTGAAATTGGATTAGTTTTGGTTCTGTATAATTCTGTGAAGACTTATATAGGTCATTGTACTATCAGCTTTTTTTATTTTATATGTGAGAAGTGGGGTTTTTTGTTTTTTGGGTTTTTTTTTTATTACAACTATCTCATTATTTGTTCACTCATCGAAGGGCAACTTTGTTGTTACAATTAAGAGGCTTTTAGAGTTTGTGTACAAGTTCATATAATGCAGCATTTTTATTTTTCTAGGTAAATGCTCAGGAGTTTACAAGTTGATTTCTAAGGAGATGGAAATCTTTTTTTTTTCCCTCCTGATTTCACAAACATATTGTATTAGCCTTTGGGAGAAATCAAGACAATTATAAAAAGAATCCTTTGAGAAAACATAACTTTATATTATGCCTGAATTTTGTTCTAAAAAGTCTTAATTGAAATTCTAACCTCAAGTTCCTTAGAAGTTGCCTGCATTTAAAGTGCCAAATAAGTTAAAATGGGTTCTATGGATGAGTATGATCAGTGGTTTTTGAGATGAGGACACACACAGTGCAGATAGAAGAATCCATGTGAATGTCATGAATAGTAGGAGCCAAAGCAAATCAAACCAGTTGATTCTTTGATCTTGGAATTTCAGTCTCCAGGGCTGTGAGAAAATGAATTCTGTGGCTTAGCTACCTGGCCTGTGGTGTTGACACAGCAGCTCTATTGAACTTAGAGAAGCCAACGGTCATGCAAGATAACAAAATGGAAAACAAAATATTTAAAGAAACTGCCAACTGTTTCCACAGTGTCCAAAATGTTTAGCACTGAGAGCCACACTGTGCAACAGACCCAGTTTCCCACCACCTGCTGCAACACTTGGTGTAGTCATTACATTTTTTTTTTGTCTTATGAAAGGTATGTGATGTTATTTAATTTGAATTATTTGATAGCTAAATGATTTTGAGCATGTCTTTATATTTGTTATCTGTATATCTACATTATTGATATAAATATTCCATCTTTTGCTCATTTTCTGAATGGAATGTTTATTTTGTCACATTAAATTTTTATTTTTAAAATAAGTTCTAGGTACTAGTTGTTTGTCAGATAACATTGTCTGAGTATTTTCTCCAAGTCTATAATTTGTTGTTTCCTCCTCCTAACAGCTTTTCCAATAAATAAATAAATAAATAAATAAATAAATAAATAAATGTCATTAATGAAGAAATTCACAATGTTGTTATTTCCTTGTTTGGTTTGTCCTTTCAATGTGAAGGTCAAGATCGCTTTATTTAGTTGAGATACTGAGGCGCTCCTACATATTCTTTTTTTTTTTGGTTTTTCCGAGACAGGGTTTCTCTGTGTAGCTTTGCGCCTCTCCTGGAGCTCACTTGGTAGCCCAGGCTGGCCTCGAACTCACAGAGATCCGCCTGGCTCTGCCTCCCGAGTGCTGGGATTAAAGGCGTGCGCCACCAACGCCCGGCTACATATTCTTTATAAGAGTGTTATAATTCTACCTTTATTCATGCGATCTATTTCAAATCAATTATATTCAGCAATGTGTGGGTTGAATTTAGGGCTTCATACCTACAAGGCAAACAAATGTTCAACCACTGAGCTACTGCTCCATTGATCTAAGTCTTGGCTGAAGTATTACTTTGCTTTCCATTCTGTGATGAACACCATGATCAAAAGCAGCTTCAGGAGGAAAGGGTTTGTTTCAGCTCACAGCCGCAGTCCTTCATGAAGGGAAGTCGGTGCAGGAATGGAAACGTCAACCACAGTTTGTTGACAAGGTTCTTCTTATTCCATGGAATTGTTCGGTACCTTTATGAGTGTCAGCATGCCATACACTGGTGTGCTGCTTCTAGATGATTCAGTTGCAAGGCCTATGGACAGACACACTATCTTCTCTGACATATTACAATTGATCATTTATTTCATGAATTACATTGACACTAAATTGAAGAAAACAATAGAATATAAAGAGAACCTGTCCGTCTTCACTGTCAGATAGACTTCTGTTTTGTTACCACTCACTTGAGTAATCATTCTCAATGTAGGCATGTCTATGTTCCTACTTATTAATATTTAGAGCAGTATCTACAATAATACCTATTCAACACACTGGATGAAATTAATTAATGATGCATTAGAGAAAGAGTAGACATTTTCTTTAAATATATGGAGTTAATTTAATAGAATATATTTATGTGTTGTTATATAGTATACCCCTAATTGATGACACTTCTAATTTATCCATAATGCTTACAAAAATAGTCTGCTCAGAGTTAAAATTGAGTATTCTGGCTTTATCTAGTAATTTGCTGAGGATATTTATTCAAATATATTCATTCAGAATAAGGTTCTGAGACCAGACTAAAGTCACAAAATGTATCACCCTAATAACAATTTCCATTTAGAATTTGGCACATGGTCTTTAATACTAGTACTCTTTAGGCAGAGGCAGGTAGATCTTTGTAAGTTCAGGCCAACCCGGTCTACATAGTGAGTTTTAAGGAAGACAGGGCTACATAGTGAGACGATGTCTCTAATAAATAAATAAATAAAGCAAAAACAACAAAAAAGAAAACTTTGACATATCACACAATCATGACATATGTCTTAGTTAGGGTTTTTATTGCTGTGAAGAGATACCATCACCACAGCAACTCTTACAAAGAAAATATTTAATTGTGATGGCTTGCTTACAGCTTCAGAGGTTCAGTCCATTATCATCATGATGGGGAGCATGGTGGCATGCAAGCAGAAGTGGTACTGGATCTGAGAGCGCTACATCTTGCAGGCAACAGGAAGTCGACTGTCACAGAGAGGGAAGCTTGAGGAAAAGAAACTTCAAAGCCCACCCCCACCAGTGACATACTTCCTCTAACAAGACCACACCTCCTAATAGTGCCACTCCCTTTGGAGGCTATTTTCTTTTAAACCACCACAGTCTGGTACTTATATAATAAGTCTTGAGACTAGATTGTTCCCACTTTAATTTTCTTCTTAAAAGCTTCTTTAGCTATTCTAGTTTCTCTGGTTTTCCATTTCAATTTCAGAATAGCCTCTGCATGTAAAAGTAGTGCCGCTAAAACTTTGATAGAATTTTGATGGAATTGCATCAAACCTACCTATAATAGCTGAAGGGAAATAATATCTTTATTAGGTAGATTCTTCCAGTCAATAGACTTTGTACATACTTCCACTTACTTTGTTTTTGTTTCTCTGTTAGCGTTGCAAAATTCTTACATATGAGAATTTCTCCTTCACACATTTTGTTAGAGATACAACTACGTATTTAATTTTTACAAGTAATTAGAAATAGTGTTATATTTTTTGATCCCCACATGTTTTACTTCTGACAAAAATACAATTATATTTTTATGTTTATTTCGTATCTTATAATGTTGATGCTCTGGGACTTTTTTTAATAGAGTCTGTGGGATTTTCTACATAGACAATCATATTTTCTAAAATACACCTCAACTAATTTCGGGATTTAGTGCTGTTTGTTGACCACCTCTGTGTGTGACATGATAGCCTTGTGACTATCAAGTAAAACCCATTTGGGGATGTACAAATGGGCCTCCAGTTTCCACCACCTCAAAGGCTAAGAACGTCATCAGCTATCACTTAAAGTCTGTGACAGAGAATGCCCTACTTTCCTATTATCTTGTTTCCATACCTGATGTTTCTAACAGTATATTTTTTAAGTATCTTGGTTTATGACTTTCATTGTTTTATTACTGTTAAAAACTTTGTGAAACCACTACCTAGTTGGAATATGGTGTCTAGGGTAAGCTGAATGTGTTCCTAGGCCATGGGAACTTAGGTTTGACTTCTTAATAATCTCTCTCTCTCTCTCTCTCTCTCTCTCTCTCTCTCTCTCTCTCCCTCTCTCTCAATTGTATGTATGTAGTTATGGTGGTTTGAAAGAAAATGGCCCCCAAAGGGAGTGGCATTATTAGGAGGTATATCCTTGTTGGAGTAGGTGTGGCCTTGTTAGAGGAAGTGTGCCACTGTGGCAGTGGGGCTCATGTGCCAGCCAAGCCCAGTGAGACAGACCACTTCCTGTTGCCTGTGAGATAAGATGTAGGATACTCAGCTACTTTCCCAGCACCTTATCTGTCTGTACAACATTATATTGTATCAGGATTTACAATGGACTAAACCTCTGAAAATGTAAGCCACTCCAATTAAATGTTTTTCTTTTATAAGAGTTGTTGTAGTCATGGTGTCTCTTCACAGCAATAGAAACCCTAAGATAGAAGTTAATGCTATAGTACTTTACGATAAAAATAGGTAAAAGTCACACTTTCTATTATATGTATTTTATCATACCAAATAAATACTAAAAATTACATTTACAAAAGCCTTGCCAAATTGAGGGCAGTTATTATTAATATTGCTAATACCATCTAAATGGATGAAAATGCTATGCTAAGCCACATACAGGTTAAATGTCTTGCACAACAGTATGCAGTTAATGAATATAGGGACTAAGCTTCAAACCACAGCTTCTAATAAAAAAAAAATCAGTTTATTTTCTAGAAATACAAAACATCTTATAAATCCACCCCAGGGCACAGAATAATCCTAGATTTATCATTCTTAAGGTCACTGGAAAAGAGAGTTGATGGTTAGATGAAATAAATAAAATTCAGTCCATGAATATGTAATATGTTTGTCCAAAACTTTCTAATTGGTAAAATCCATAATCCTCAAAGGTATCTATTAATGATTTGATGCATAATATGTGTTTCTCATTAAACTGTGATGTTAATTTTACTGCTAAAAACTTGATATTATTCAAGTATTAGAACATGCGGTTCTGAATGTCTCCTCCTTCATTGTACAAATTACAGGTATTTTATACATATATATTTGTTTTTGTATATATATGCACAGATATACATATATACCATATGAATATATATTATATGAATGTAATCTATATGTGGCTGTGTAATTTGTATTATATATTACGCTGGGTTGGTTTTATTTGAGAGTTTCCTTACATAGGCTATAGTCTGTAACATGACTAGAAAAATGCTGAAAAATACTCATAGCAAGGAATAAATCTAAGGAAATGAGTGGTGCTTATGTTTCAGTTAAGAAGGAACACACCTTCTTAGTTTAACTATAATTTACATGCTGTTAAACAGGACAAAAAAAATAAAACAAATTATATGGTGTTGCTGGGCTACTGAGTAAAATCATGCCATTGGAACAGATCTATGAAAACCTTTAAGGTTTTGCTTAACAAAGCCATACCACAACTCAAAGTAAAATATCCTAATTGAAATAAAAAACCACACAAAGAACTGGAGAGATGGTTCAGGTGGAAAGTGCTTTCTCCACAAGCATGAGCACCTGTGGGTTATATTCCTAGTACGCACATAAAAAGCCAGGCATGTCAGAACATCAGTAATTTAGCACATTGGCTAGCCCGTTTTACTAACTGGTGAACAATCATGACACAGGAGGTTTCTGTGAATTTTACCAGCACTTTTTCTTGCTCCTCAGGGGGGTTTTACCTAAGGAGCAAAGTTGCCTGATGTTCACTGTCGTACAAAACATCTACTGAGCCAGTAGCCTCCAGGTTCATGTATTATGAATTTGAAGAAAAAAAAAAGTCATAGAAAATAAAGGGTGAGGTTTTGAAGGAAGTTTACTATGGATTCATAAATAGGAGCTTAAAAGAAAGCAAGAACTCAACATCCTTTGGGAATATACAAATGGACCCTTAGCTTCTACCAACACAAAGGCTAAGAATATCGTCAGTTATCATTTGAGGTCTATGACAGAGATTTCCTTACTTAGGAGCAAATCCCTCCACCTGATGTTTCCAACAGTGTATTTTTAAGTGTCTTGATTTATGAATTTCATTGTTTTATTACTATAAAACATTGTGAAATTATGTCTCACAGTTTCCATTGCTGTGATGAGACACCATGACCACGGCAACTCTCATAAAGGAAAACATTTAATTGGGGTTGGCTTACAGTTTCAGAGTTTTAGTTCATTATTTTCATGGTGGGAAGCATGGCAGTGTGCAGGCAGACATGTTGCTAGAGAGGTAGCTGAGAGTTCTACATCTTGATCCACAGGCAACAGGAAGTGAACTGTCCCATTGGGCGTGGCTTGTGCATATGAGACTTCAAAGCCCATCTCCAGTGACACAGTTCTTCCAACAAGGCCACACCTACTCCAACAAGTTCACACCTCCTAATAGTGCCACTCTCTATAGGCCAAGCATTCAAACACATGAGTCTATAGGGGCCATGCCTATTCAAATCACCACAAACTACTGCCTAGTTCGAACGTGGTATTTGGAGTAATCTGAATCTGTGTTCCTAGGCCATGGACACTTAGGTTTGGCTTCTTAATAACCTCTTTCTCATTCCTGTTGAGGTGAGAGATTTGGTTTCTCTTCAACAGGATGAAAGTTGATAAATATTATATATGTATATACTACTGATGAGTCTCCAGAAATGGGATAACATTGAGGGTTATCTCGTTGGAGTTAATAAGGCCTTAGTAAATGGAGGCAAGGAGAATAAACTGTTCAGTATAGTTGGCCAACTTGCAAGGTGTCCAGGTACCTCTCAGTTTTAGTCTTATCCTCATGTAGTTTCCAGGAAGGAGTCTCATGCAGGGGAAGAGAGATAAGAAATCACACCCTTCTCTGTCATCTCTGGCCTCTGGTCGGGGCAGAACCAAAGGGCACCCATACTTCTGACATCTCTGGCCTCTGACAAGGAAGAAACTGCTAACAAGGCTAAGGACCTTTCCTGCCTTTAGCCAAACTGTTTCTCTTTCAGCATCATCTCTCCCACATGACAGGGCATTTTCTGTCTTCTGTTCTCATCATCAGGTTCAGTAAGAGATCTTGTTTCAAACAAGATGGTGGAGAATGTTGGAGAAAGACACCCTGCATGTCAATCTCTGGCTCCAACATTTTCACAGATGTTCCCCTCTCCATACACACAAACATGCACATACACACACATACACACACACACACACACACACACACACACACACACACACACACACAAACATGCGCACACATACAAAATTCTGGGGGTCAAGTGTAAGCATTCATTATCAAAATAATAAGCAGTGTTCCTTAATGTAGATTTTAACAGAAGAGCGATGTGTTTGTTAGCTCTAATATTGTAAAACTAATCCATTCAAGTCAAATCAGCTAGTAATACAGACAACACTAGGCAGCTTTAAATGGTATATTTTGTATCCTTGTGGAGCCTCAGCCTTGGTTTCTTAGAGTCCCATAGGCATTGACTAGGGACTGAAACATAAGATCTGGTGAATTAAAGGGTTAACGAGGGGTAAATTCAATTTTCATTCAAATGCCAACTCCCCTGGGTTTTAAGTTTAGGGATTGTTTTTCCCTTCTCTCTCTCTAGCCTCTGTTCAGAATAGGTGCTTAGTGAGTATTTGAAAGGAAAGGACAAGAATTTCAATGAAAATCAAGAAAATTGTTAATGTTAGGAAGGAAAACCTTTACAGGTCAAGTCACATAGAATATAAATAGATATTCATAAGAAAGCTGGTGGCACAGGTAGAAATTTAAGAAAAATATCAGAGAAATTAAAGCTCAGAGACAGAAATCAAGCCACTTTTTACAAGAGTTCAATGTGCCAGCTCAGTGATTACTGTTGGGCAGCACAGGAATAGTCAGATATTAAACTTGTTAATAAGGTTAAAAAAAAAGAAAGACAGAGTGGTGAGCTGAGAGTGGTTGCCTGCCTAGAATACAGTCCTTAGGAGGCTGAGGCAGAAGGATGCTGAGTTTGACAGAACACCCTGAGCTATATAGGAATACCCTGACTCATATAGCAACAATATGAAAAAAGTCAGTAGTAATACTGACCTTCGTAAGACAAATTGCTAAACAGTCTTATTATTATTATTATTATTAATAATAATAATAAAAACCCAGAGCCAGATACTGGGGCAAAAACTGAGATCAGAGGAATAGGACAAGCCACAACCAACCTCACCTCACCAACTCCTCAGCCTCCAGAGAGAGTGACTTCCTCTATATTCACATCTATATCCTTTCTGTGCCCTGCCATCTCACCTCCTCTTTTCACCCAGCTACATCACATCCTCTTTCCACGTATCTCTATCACTTCCTGTCTGTCTGTACAGACCTACAGACCTCCATGGTTAACTAGCACTGGGATTTAAGGCATATGCCACCACACCTGGCTCTGTTCCCGGTGTGGCCTTGAACTCACAGAGATCTGGATGCATCTCTGCCTCCTGAGTGATAGGATTAAAGGCATGTGTCTGGCCTTTATGTCTAATCTAGCAGCTGTTCTATTCTCTAACCCCCAGACAATTTTATTAGGGTATACAATATATCAGTCAAATTTCTCCCCTTTTTGTCTAAAATAAAGAAGTTATAACTAATAAAAGAAAAACTATATACAATAAGTATATATAATATATACAGTCAAGAATTACATTAACAATGTCCATCCATTAACATTTGACAAATGCATACAAAAAAAATTCATTATTTATCCTATTTTGACGAGTTCACTACAAAATTTGTATACAATATACAAAAATCCAATCCAATGTAAAGTAAAATATTTAAAACAAGTAGTTCCTTTTTAAAAGTAGATTCAATAATCTACCTTTTTAATCTTATCATATCCATATTCTCTCTTTTTTCTTTTTTGAGTAGATTAAAAAAAATCTACCTTTTATCTTATCATTTCTATGTCTTCCCTTTTTCCTTTTCAGACTAGATTCAGTGATCTAATCTTTTATCCTATTTTTTCTGTATCTCCTTTTTTTCAGAGTAGATTCAATAATCTACCTCTTATCTGTGTCCTTGGTGTTGAACTAGTGAGTTATTACTTCATTGAATATTCATATATGTCCCTCAAGTCAGGTAAAGATGTGTCCTAGAGTCTGGGCAACATTTAAGCAATCACATTAATTTTACAGCTGTAGAAATGGAAAGGTGAGTGAATACTTCAAATGCGATCGAAAAGGAAACTCATTTACATATTATCTGTTAGTTGCACTTTGGCACTCAGGCTTTATTTTACTACATACACACCCACCCACCCCACACATACCACACACACACACACACACACACACACACACACACACACACACACACAC